>JALPQI010016352.1:0-21396 GCA_025490895.1 Thaumatotibia leucotreta
GGTCAAGTTCCCTAAAGCTCCCACGGTCCTACCCATTATGGATATAATAAGGTTTAGGGCAGGCCAAGACTTGGCCAGTTTAAACACACGCAGCTGAAAATATTTTATAACATTTACATAACGGATCATAATGTGTAAGTGAATGTGTTATGTTCATACCGATAGCTAAATACTGGAACACGTTTAGATTTTGATGCCGGCACGGCAATAGCACGTTCAGTGTATGAGCCAATAGATTTGAATATAATTTGTAAATAGATACGGGTATGCATAAAGATACAATTATGTATAATAATTATACATGTAGCACATAATTATCAGATTTTCACATTTATATAAATTTCATAATTTAATATAAGGATCAATATTTTTAATCAGTGTAAAAATAACTTACCAAACGAAACGAACGCAATACTGACAAACCCTGAACGCCTTCTAATCCCAACTCCAATAATGATAAGGCCACAATGATGAAGTCAAAGATATTCCAACCCTCTTGAAAATAAAATTTTGGACTCATTGCTATTAATTTTAAAGTTGCTTCTATGGCGAATGTTGCGGTGAAAAACTGGAAAGAAAAGAGAAATGTACATAAAAACGATATTCAAGGATATAATTTAGACTAAGTATCCGTCCGTAGTGATATTTATATATGCACATGAATATAATCGTTATATAATATTTGTGTGCGTTTTGAATGTGCTTTAATCACTTTTTGTGATATATATATTTTTATCATCAGGTTCTTGGTTTCGTAGAGCTACGCATAGTAGGCATGCCTGTTGTAGCGAAATTATGTCTATTCTTCGCTATTAATTGAATCACATTGAAACGAAAACTGTACTCACGTAATTGCCGCTTTTCAGAGCCTTTTCCATATCTTTATTCATGTCGTGATGATCGAGAGCCATGAACAGTGTGTTGACAACGATACACAGCGTGATGAACAGCTCCACGAAGGGATCGAACACCAGCTTGTGGACGTACTTCTGAAACTCCAGCCACAACCAACAGCAGTCCCACACACAGAACAAGTCTATCCCCTTCCACAGGCAGTCTAGCAGTCGTTCCTTCAACGTCGGCCCGTCCTCATCGTCTTCCGCTGTTCGGGTTTGGAAGATGTACACTGTTGACACTGTTCCCATTACCAGCAGAGTGCGTGTGTGTGTGTGTTAAGAAGAGAGAAATAATCTTGTTAGTATTCGCTCATTATCATAATTATCAATTGTGATACCAATTCCAATCGACAGTCGTTGCTGACACTTTAGATAAATTGGTTCGGCATCAAACAATTTTAAACTAATGACACATAATATTATTGAATTACCAATATCCATATTTTTTGTTACGTTGTAGGCTGTCATTTACATCTTTTGATTTGTTTAATGCTCAAGCCCGTGGCATTTAAGGGGTGGCTGGCGGTTGCTGGTAAAATGGACATTCTGAATGCGGTACCCTGCGGGTAACTATAGTGCGACTGTAATCTCGTGCAAATCAAACCCAAACTTCTGGCGGTGACATTCTTTGTACCAAGAAAGCTTACCAAAGTTAACTACACAAAATGCAACTATCATGAAAATACTCCATTTGACATAATATTTTTGTTTCTGAAAGCCCAAAAAATATGAATATCGTGATTTATCACACGTTACTAACTATAGTTTTTTTGATCCTAAGATACATAACTAACATTGATCGTGCACTATACTATATTGTTCACAAACTTATGTATATTGACTAGATAGTCCATGCATAAAAAACATAAAAATCATGCATGTGCGTAAATAATGTGGTATATAAGGACGTAGCGTCGGATATTTAAGGTTAGAGTGATTAACGTTAAGTGCCATGATGAATCAGAAAGCGTAATATACACAACGCCAAATTGTTATCGTCGGTGTAATCAATCAATACAATGTTTGTTTGTGGTCGGCTTTTAGGCAAGAGTTTTGGCTGTATGAACTGAGCAACATACAGTGAATCGTGAGATCTGAGAAAACACTCGTATTTGTCAGTTGGAGAAGACGTGACTACTTTAAAGCTACACACCAAAAAATGAAGGGACGTATGTGTTTCACTGGAACACGCATCACAAGCGTCCAACAGATGTCTCTGGCCACAGCGGCAACCTGGTGCTGGTGCTCACACAACCATCGCGACAATAAATGACATCCTTATTGCCTTACTGTTGCCAATTATGCTTTTCTTCATTCGCATAATGAGCAAATACCATAGTGTATGAGTGTTGTGTGTGTGTTAAGTGTAAGCGTCGTATTGACATGTTAGACGAAAATTTCGTCGTGTATTTAAATAAACTTTTAAAAAGTAGAAAACTTTACATAACAGTTTATTGATACCGTGAAGTTAAGAAGCGAATTTAATCAAAACATGACATGACTTAGCACATTAAAAAAGGAACATCGACATTAAAATAAGATGTTGTAATGCACAAGACAAACACCAATGTCAGCTTGTAACAAGTATCGGTTACAAGAGAGTCAAGATTCCGAAAGTGGTTCGTACCGTTCTGATCGCTGGCTCTGCTTTGCCGCCCGGCTTGCTCGATTATTTCGTTTAGTACCATTACATCTGAAAAGCAGTTACTAAGATTTATAAGCTTCATGAGTATATAGATAGATAATAGATTGATATTTGAAGGATAATCGACGTCAAGTGGGTTAATAGGTCGACGTTGGAGGGGTGCGTAAACGCTCGAACAGTGATTGACGGTATCTTATACATACTTAATGGCTTTATTAAATGTTACCGTCTCATATCTACTACGTTAGGCTGCGATGTCTCTATGAAAGGGTTATCGTTTGAAGGCTTCAGTATTTTCCCAGCTTCGTCCGTGCATTCACTCATTTCCTAGAAAGAAAAATTAAATTTTACGATTTCTCAATCTCTTCACGTACATACCTAACCCGACGCTTCTAAGAAACTTGATAAGTAGAAAGTAAACTTTGTGTCACTAAGCTCGTATCGTACCCGCTAACAAGCTATTGGATCAATACTTAGAGTAAACTAATAAACTTGTTTCGCCAAGTTTGTACATTTCTTTACGCTTGTTACTATTTATTCGAATATACCTACTTATCAGCCCCGAGTCAGGATTCACCAGCAAATTACATTGCTGCTCAGTCACCACTCAAGTCTGAGCTAGTAAAATACCAATTACACTCGAGACTTTTTTGACAAAAGAACTAATGACTCAAGCCATTTTAAACTGGCCTATATGTTTTGCTCGTGTTTATCTTATGAAATGCATTGGAGACGTATCAATAGTAAAACTACTCATTATAAACTATGGAATAGACCTCTAGAATATTGAAAAATTCATATAAGTAAAAGTCAGCCTTCGTTCCCTAGTTGGTAGTGACCCTGAGGTTCCGGATTTATTTAGGTATCACGAATATTTGTTCCTTAGTCATAGCTATATATATATATATATATAAGTATATATGTATATGTAAATATGTATCTATCTATTAAATATATCGCCGCCTGGTACTCACAACACAAGCCTTAACACATTGAGCGCGGGGAACTCCCGAGGGAAGTTCTCTGTGGGAAATCCATTTTCGCTACAAAGCGGAAAAATTACAGGATCGGCTACGAGCGTAGCGCTTACACTTGTTGGCAATGAAGCTTACCTTGCGACTAGGTTGATTTGTGTTAGATGTTCCAAGATATTTATTACCTATTTATTATTATAATTAGTAGGTATTGTGAGTATCGCCCTTCCCGTGGGTATCGTAAGAGTCGACTAAGGGATAGGCCTATTAACATCTTCGCTGCGTACCCTACCCAACCTATATCCATCGCTCTTTTTGGGGTGGCAATATTAGCATAAGAAAAAGCCAGTATGGTTCACTGATGCACGAAATAACCCTGGGCAACTGTAGCAGAGACTTACATATTCTCTGAGCGGACGCGAGGCGAGCGAGGAGTCCTGCCGCTGCGGCGGGTAGGCGTGCGGCTGCGACGTGACGCTGTGGTTGCGCGACGCCGAGCGCCCGCGCAGCCGCGCCTCCTTGGTCTGCGGCTTGCCGCCCAGCAGGTCGCCATGCGACGTGTACGACAATCGCGACTGGTGCGACGTGTACGACGAGTGCCGGGAACCTGGAACGGGGTTGCGGGCTCGGTAATCATTTGAAACGATAAGGGTATTACCGTTGACAGATGTTATAAAATACAAAAGTATCAAACGATCTATCGTACTTTAAAAAAATGTATAGACACATGTAGTCTCTGTCTAACTCCGACTTGATAATATTATAAACATGTAGGTTTCAAAAGTATCTGGCTAATAATTATTCACAAAATAATGATCGGCGAGGATAAACTATTTGCCTAGGTATTAATTTGACATAGCGAACGTCAATGTTAGCATGAAAACAGCTCACCCTCGCCTCGCTGATCACGATTAGAATAATCATGTAGGTAATTATAATTAATTACGTGTAGCATAACTTGCCTTGTTGCCAACATGTAAGGCGCAACTTCGATTTCGAGCAAGCGAGGACAAATCACACTAGATGGACATTATCATTATTGCAATTGAGATAATAAGGAAGTAAAACATAAAAATACACACCTAAATTAGCATAGTAGACAGGAATGATGATAGCACCGTTCTCCTCAGACATGGGCGTGACCGCGTTGGAGTCGTCCGCGTACGGCAGATGCTCCTGCGCAGCCAGGTACGTGGACAGCACCAGCGGCTTACGGTCCGCGCCCGGCGGGTAGCGCGCGCGCCCGTTGGGCCGCAGCGCCATCTGGTGCGAGCCGCGTGACCCGCGCCGCAGGTTGAACGGCGACCCCGGCAACGATAACGATGCCTGCCACCCACACTCACGTTAAAAAATCTACTAAGACTCACAAGTCATAACTCATATTTCAATTAACTATTTTCCAACTGTTTTACATTTTCCTCAATTTAGATCGATTAGTCAATAGTAACATAGCTTAACACCTGCAGAGGCACGAGCATCGCTAGCTCTTATTTTTTATTTTCGATAGTTACTACTATTTAGTTTACTTTCATGTGCTGATAAACAAAAACTATAGTATACACAGTTAAGGAAACGCTGAAAAGTAAAGAAAGATAACAAAAGTAAAGAAAATGACATGTGCTTGGAATGGTCTATTACGCCCATTCACAGAATACAATTTAGTTTTCAATATGAGATCTATTTCAAATATTTTCTGCGAATAGGTGCAGAGACAAAGTATGTAATCACTAATAGCATCTAGAAGGGTGAAATTGGTTAAAAGAGAAACATAAGTAAGAAAGTCCTAGGGAAGGGAAGACGAAGGGAGCACAAACATCAACGAGGAGAGAAGGACCAACCTGTGAGCCCTCCCGCAGTGGCCCATATGACAACTGTCCATATTTATTAATGCGTTCGGGGTGAGGGACCTTCAATACACAAACAGAATTTTTGAATTTATTACAATTTCCCATCAAATTTTACCTTATATTGATCAAGTTTCTAAACATCGACCAAAGGGTTAAAGGACAGAGCGGGCACAGAGACAAACCAAATACTAAAACAAACCAATTATTAATATGCGAGATCTACAGCTGTGAAAATAGTTGTTATCTCGCGTGATAGAATTGGTAGACTGCGGATACAGTGATACATAAACAGGCACAAACTGAAGGAAATGCGCGTAGAAGCGAGTTGATTAATCAAAAGCTAAAAATGTGAATAAACAAAATTTGTTTTCAAAGTGACTAGGAATCTACAGAAGTGTTGATAATAAATGAAAATGTAGATACGTAAATTCAAGTACAATAAGAAATTTGATGTAATAATTTTGTATCAATATAGTGTTTTATTTGGTGTGCATAAATAATCTTATTGTATTTGTGATACGAAAGAACAAAAACTAATGAATATGAGTTAAAGCAACGGTTAGTCAGGTAACTTTGTTTATTAACACATGAAGTAACGAGGGGGCTGTGACATGCACGTCTGCACTCCTAGTCCTAGCTGCGGCTAACTGGAATACGATTCTACATCTATAGTCATGAAGACAGTTCTTTTGTTTTAGTAAGACGATTCTAAAACCTCCGTTTCTAATCAAAATTGAGGAATACAAATTATTACTGTACTAGTTCATTTACATGAGATTATATAAAGTTAAATATATTTCGGCCGAACCTACCTCTTTGTCGGCGATTCGTTCTCTTTCAGTCCGGTCTGTCTCAAACACAAACAAGGCAAAAGAAACAATCTACCATGACAATAGAGTTCTTTCTCCAATATTATTCCTTGATACGAGAGTCCTACTACCTTGTAAGCGTCAGTCATACTTATTTCATTTCGAGTTATTTATAGGTTGTTTGTAAGACTTAAATATTTACGAAGTATTTTGGGACGAAAAGAAATATTATTGGAGACTGGGAGTTTTTACTAAGACAGAAATACTACAAGACGAATGTTATTTTAAACTTAAAATTCATGCTTTTCTCTATTGAAAAAGTCTAATTAAAGTCAGCCGATTTGATGCAGGTACTTTGTCGAGATTAAATTAATGACAATGAATGATAATTATGGTAACAATAATACATAGCCAATACCTAAGTACTTATGCAAACAATGTACATGTTCAGGATAATGAAATTGTTGCTAGGTATCTAAATCTAATTGAGGAACAAATGTATCTACTCCACAAATGTTTGCGATGATGGAATTGTTGATGGCGACGACATGATAATTATCAACAACAGAGCAATACGTCTAACAGCATGCCTCAAGGCCGAAGTAGCTTTGGCACGATCGATGGATGTAGGTAGGTACAATCTAAAAATAAAACAAGTAAAATAACTCAGCGACTAACAAAACGATCATGTTTGCAAATATGCAGATGAATCCTCGCGATACCTGAGCATAAGTCGACATGAAATCTAAGAATAAGATTCTATTCTCTTCTAGCTAGATAAATTTATGTAGGCATCTCTATTTGCTTATTCGTGAGATCAATCTTTCAAATAAAAATCCAGTTACTTTGTATAAGTATTTAAATGCTAAATGTTAATGCACTACGATGTAGGTATGTATCTAAGTTGAAGGTACTAAGTCAATATTATTCATACTCGTAATTTATTTTTTTTCACTGATTACGCCTCCGTTAAGATATAAAGTATGATGAAATTAGATCGGTATTCCTTTAGAATACTTAGTTTGAACACGTTACTAATCACATTAGAGGATCTGTATATTTGCAGGGCGCTGGAAATTGTAAAGAAATAGACAGTGAAAGTATCGTTAAGCTCAGCAATAGACACATATAACAGACAAAAACTTCTCAACTTGAGCTGAAAGTATGTGCTAGAGTCACGATTGATGATGATTGTGAAAATATTTAGAGGAAATAATTGTGCCTTATGTATTGTCTTAAGCTTATGTAGCGTGAATGCTTTAGCTCAAGTTGGGAAAGGACATTGTCCACTGTCAATGATTCGATAGTTTCGTTGAAAGTTTCGCTTGTTATACGTAAGCTCGTAACTTGAATGATACTTGTTCAGTCCTAATGAATCATTGTCAGCGAGCAATAGGAAGTCTCCGACGACTGTACGACGGCCGCCAGCGTGTGGTGTGTTGACATTCACTAGTGTAGTGAATAATGAAAGTTGCCGTGGGAGGCAGGGAGGCCATCTTAGAGTCGTCGGCCGCCGATAAGGCTGGCTAAATCCGACAAGCAACTTTTAACGCACAGTCGGTTCTAGCCAGCTTCATCCTTGAAACCGATTTCAAAGTTCCACATGCAGTTGGTCACAAGCAACAGGTCACTTAAATATTTTGTAGCAATTTTCCTCAATTATTTAACTAACATTAACATTTTTATAATATGTTATTTTAAGTAACTTGGATACTTCTTAACCACAGTATTTGGAACTATTGATATCAGCCATTTTCCGCCTTTGCAAATTAGCCACATCTTATAGCAAACATTAATATTGATAAATAGTTGGAAGTGAATCCAACAATGTAAGTCTAATTTGCAACGGCGGTTAATACATGCCCTTCATTATACAGCACAGGCAAAAGTAAATCAGCGGTTGGAATTTCTCGGTAACTGTAATTGAAAGGTATATATTAGATGCGTTTACGGAGTCCTTGCTGTGTAAGGAGAGGCACGTTAGCGTTCAGCGGTCGCGTACTTACCATGCTGACCTTCCTGTGGCGGCGTGCGTCGTGGTGCGAGTCGGGCTTGTGCGCGGGCTGAGTGCTCACCGAGTCCTGGAAGGGGTCGCTTCGCAGCGACATACGCTCGCGCGTGTTGTCGTCCTGCGCGCCGCGCTCCTGGTTCACGAACAGCTCGTACGACTGACAGGAGAAGTCGGAGGGCGACTTGGCCGGGTGCGCCTGCGCGTACGCCGCCGCCTCGGCCGCCTCCGCCATGTCGCGCGCGTGCGCCTCGCGCGCCTCCGCCTTCTCCGCTCGCGCCTTTGCCTTCTCCTCCGCTTCCTATATGTATATGATCACGATATCACACCGAAAACACGTGTAGAAATGAAACATTGATTTATATTACAATGGCGAATTCGGAAAGTGTGCATAAATTTTGAAACGGTTGACAACACTGAAAACGACATAAGTTTACAGTCAGTCAAATGCTGATAGCAAGGTGAGACCTCAGTGTTTCGACGGCCGTCTGGCAGGTCGAGCACGTCGAGGTCTGTGGCGTCGTCGTCCACTAGGGTGACTACTATACTCGGCGTGCTCAAGACTGTCTTCTTCGGTTCATCGTCCTCGTACCCGAGATACCGATATGGACACCGGTGATATTGTGCCTGATATGTGATATATTTCTTAATGTCTATTACTTTTAATTGCCGCGTAACATTGGTTGGTTAATAATAGAACAACGATCGATGATGAGCATTGAGTATTCATCAAACCGAATAGTTATTTATAAGGTAAAATCCACTGACCACGTAATACATGACTATATAAATCCATGATGCTTTTTCTTATAAGGAAAAAGTTCATGCTAAATATTAGGTACTTATTCTTAACCAATTGCTAGAACGGGTCAGAAATATATCAATGATAAGATTGATAAGCAATAATTTATCTTGGGAGTTCAACCGAACATTGTTTATGACAGACACACATACAAGATCCAATAAATTGGTCAAACTACTTTTCGTTGTCTTGTTTCATACCACTCTGTCACGCTTTTAGTTGCTGTTTCGACTCAGTATATTAAAAAAATCAGTGCACCTGTATTTCACGCCAGATTTTAATCCATACATCAGAAATTGAAAACAAAATATCATCTCATACAAAAATCACCACTGCGTCACGTTTTTTAGGGACACAAAATAAGACAACGAAAAGAATTTTGACCCAAGTAATACGTATCTCACGTTACAGGAACATTTAAACTACCTATTAACTATGTCATTCCTCCGCCACCCATAAAAATATGGAATTTGTAACTAAACCAAGTAAAATCGCAGTAGGTAGGTCTGAAAGAAAAACAATTCGTGCATTCGAATTTTGGATAATCATTCTCATCAGTAGAAGCAAGCTCACCCTGAGCGCTTCCTCTTCAGCCTGCTCCTCCTCTTCGGCTTTCTTCTGTAACTCGTCGTAAGACATGGCGACGATAGCCAGGATCAGGTTGACCAGGTAGAAGGAGCCCAGGAAGATGATGACCACGAAGAACAGCACGTGCCATGACCCCGCGGACCGTAGCACCTGGATACCAAGAAAGACACAATTGACGGCTTGGTGCGTGTTCGTTCGTCGCAGCTACTTTTTTCAATTTGGATATTTATATGTTTATTTATATGTCGAGTCATAAGGTCCTAGTAGGTGAAGAAATAATTTATGTTGTCGATAGTGAAATGGCCAGAATGAAAACTGTATGAAAATAATGAGTGCGATTTTTTTTCCCGAACATGATTGAAAGATCTTAGTAGGAATTAAATAAATAATCGAATGAGTTAGTAAGTAAAAAAACATAGTCGAGTCAATAATAAAAGTACTACGAGATTATAAAGTATATGTAATAATGTACGCATAACATTTAAGGTCAAGTTTTTTATATTATAGTGCTACGAGCTACGGCGTAGCTTTCGTAGAAGACTTACGAGTATGTCGTCTACGCGTCAGTTGTGTTTTTGGAGTTGAATTAGTAAGTTAGTCACCATTAACAATGATTTTTTTTTATAACACCGGTTTTCTTGACAATTATTTTTTTTTTTTACTTATGTACCAATGTTGGAAACTCTATTATTTGTTCATATAAACAATTTATCAACAGTACAATGCTGTAGAAAATTGATAATATTTGCAATTTCGTTTAGAAACCGATACGAAATAGCGTTGCAAGTACGTTATTCTAGATAAAAGACATCAACGTATGATCTGGTTTGCGTTTCGTTTTTATGTATCTTAAGTTTTCCATATTTCATTTCGAATGTTCTATTCAAATGTTTTTTGCGTATACAATATTTAGTCCAAACCTAACTTAGGCGAGTCAGCAAAGATTCGTGATCCGTAGACCACCCATATTAGCCCACCTAAAGAAGACCAAAAGTTGCCTATCGGGGGAAATAACTCGTGTATAAGCGAATTTTGGCATAGTTGTAGGGAATGGTGTTTTAAACCACATACTAAAAGTACTGGTGGTTAGGGGTGGAGCTAACGGGGGGAGGGGGGTGTAAAGGTCCTAATTTTTAAATTTTCGTAAATAACTCGTAAACCGTGGCTTATAGCAAAAAACGGTCTAGTACATAAGTAATCTACATAAAATTATCTACAAAAATGGTTTACACATGTTTCCTCTGGGATCAATACGTCATGAGATAAGAAAGCACGAAGTTGGACACAATAAAAATAAACACATTTGTTTAAGTAGGTATGGCACATACAGAATGCTCGCGAGCATTCCAAAAGATTTCAATGCTCAATTCCTGACCATATTTAGAGTCTTTAATGTTACATAAAATTTCCTGGATTCGGCTTGGTTTCAGAGATAATCAACCTTTTTTTTCGAAATAAGTTTTTCGACGTAACTCAACATAAAACTTCTTTTTGATTACAATGCTGCCACAATGTGTTTTAATATTACCACACCTTTTGCCTGGCAATCAAAAAATGGGAATAAACTTGACGAAATAACCAGTCCCTAAAAAAAATATTAAAATAAATAATTTCAACAAATTGTTGTTGTGATACAAAGTACTGGAAATGTTAAAAAGTATGCAAAAAGTCTAAAAAAAAAAGAAAAAAAAAAATTTTTTTTGTGGTATTTGACATTAGGTCTCATCATAATTTTTGTTTGTTTTGATGTCTAGAATGCATGGTAAAAATCTTTTGACGATGATTATGAGAATATTTTAGGTTTAGAAGATAATTAGGAATTTTATTTTTACAAATAAGCATACAGGGCGCACCCGGGCGCGAGCATTCTAAAAGATTTTAAGTATGCATTCCAGATATCAAAATAAACAAAAAATATTATGAGACCTAATGTCAAATACCACCAAAAAAAAATTTTTTTTTTCTCTTTTATTTTAGACTGTTTGAATACTTTTTGACATTTCCAGTACTTTTTATCATAACAACAATTTGTAAAAATTATTTATTTTAATATTTTTTTTAGGGACTGGTTATTTCGTCAAGTTTATTCCCATTTTTTGATTGCCAGGCAAAAGGTGTGGTAATATTAAAACACATTGTGGTACCATTGTAATCAAAAAGAAGTTTTATGACGATTAACGTCGAAAAACTTATTTAGAAATAAAATAAATAAAAAAAGTTTTAAGTTAAACGGTTTTTATTGCACCAAAAACTAGAAAATAAAAATTTGTTATAACTAACCGTAGATGCAACTTTCTGTAGATTACTCACGTGAAACTATTATCACTGTAGTTTTCCCAAGTCGGATGCTGAAAGCCACGTTTAGCCTCTATGTCAGTGGATTAAGCGTTACCTAATCGGAAACTTTTACCAAACTGAAATAAAAACGTGGGGCGTACGCAATTGTGATTAAGTCACTATAGTTATTTAAGAACACACATATAAATCAAGACAGCAATAGTGTAATAAGTTTTGTTCTGGCCTTGATAAAAGCTATTTACCTCTGTGGAAGTGATGGAACAGATGGATGATTAATTGCAAAATTAAAGCTACAATTACATATTTTGAACTTGTATGTTTCTTTCTTCATAATAACGCCCCACGTTTTTATTTTAGTTTAGTAAAAGTTTCCGATTAGGTAACGCTTAATCCACTGACATAGAGACTAAACGTGGCATTCAGCATCCGACTTGGGAAAACTACAGTGATAATAGTTTCACGTGAGTAATCTACAGAAAGTTGCATCTACGGTTAGTTATAACAAATTTTTATTTTCTAGTTTTTGGTGCAATAAAAACCGTTTAACTTAAAACTTTTTTTATTTATTTTATTTTCAAGTGTTTAGTGCAATTGTTAAGTTAATTTCCGATACTATACCGATGTTGTTTGTAATATGTAATACAATTATGCATGCTAAGTAGCGTTTATACTCTCGCGTTTTCATCACGAATCACGACACATAAATGTAAACGTAATGGTCATTATTTTATGTGTAACGGGAGGCGAATCCCTGCTGAATAGATATTTTTAGAAATCCGACACTATTTTTTAAAATTTAATATCTCGATTGACAAATAAAAACCAAAGGCTCGGCGTGGTTAATGAAAGGTTGAATGCCCGAAGTATCTCAAATGGACGTGTTATTCATACATACAATAAATACTTTAGATAACAGAGATCTGACAATAAGGAGTATATCAATCAATTTGGTTTATTGAGAATTTCAAGTTAAATTTTTTTATACAAGTCGAATTTCGAGACTATAAAATATAAACTCATTCTCTGAGTCGACCAACCGGAGGACCGCAGGTCTGACGGAAAAACCGACGCAAACCAAGGGCCTAAAGGGTCAATCCATGCACCCTATCAACCGGAGGGCCATAGGCCGGACGGCACTATGGCACACACTACGTGAATCCGAGAGACTCACACTCTCTGTATATCAACTGGAGGACCGCAGGTCCGAGTGCACGTCCTACGCAAACCACTTGCGCTATCAGCCTATCAACCCGAGGGCCGCAGGCCCGACAGCTGGCCCTACACGATTCACTCACGCTGTCACTCTATAAGCTGGAGGGCTGCAAGCCGGACGGCCCGCCCTTCGCGAACCACTCACGCTGTCGCTCTATTAGCTGGAGGGCCGCAGGCCCGACGGCTCGCCCTACGCGAATCACTCACGCTGTCACTATCAGCTGGAGGGCCGCGGGTCCGACGGATCGCCCTACGTGAACCACTCACGCTGTCACTCTATCAGCTGGAGGGCCGCAAGCCGGACGGCCCGCCCTTCGCGAACCACTCACGCTGTCAATTTATCAGCTGGAGGGCCGCAGGCCCGACGGCTCGCCCTACGCGATTCACTCACGCTGTCACTCTATCAGCTGGAGGGCCGCAGGCCCGACGGCTCGCCCTTCGCGAACCACTCACGCTGTCACTCTATCAGCTGGAGGGGGGCCGCAGGCCCGACGGCCCGCCCTTCGCGAACCACTCACGCTGTCACTCTATCAGCTGGAGGGCCGTAGGCCCGACGGCTCGCCCTACGCGATTCACTCACGCTGTCACTCTATCAGCTGGAGGGCCGCAGGCCCGACGGATCGCCCTACGTGAACCACTCGCGCTGTCACTCTATCAGCTGGAGGGCCGCAAGCCGGACGGCCCGCCCTTCGCGAACCACTCACGCTGTCGCTCTATTAGCTGGAGGGCCGCAGGCCCGACGGCTCGCCCTACGCGAATCACTCACGCTGTCACTCTACCAGCTGGAGGGCCGCAGGCCCGACAGCTCTCCCTATATGATCCACTCACGCTGTCACTTTATCAGCTGGAGGGCCGCAGGCTCGACGGCTCGCCCTACGCGATTCACTCACGCTGTCACTCTATCAGCTGGAGGGCCGCAGGCCCGACGGCTCGCCCTTCGCAAACCACTCACGCTGCCACTCTATCAGCTGGAGGGGGGCCCCAGGCCCGACGGCCCGCCCTTCGCGAACCACTCACGCTGTCACTCTATCAGCTGGAGGGCCGCAGGCCCGACGGCTCGCCCTCCGCGATTCACTCACGCTGTCACTCTATCAACTGGAGGGCCGCAGGCCCGACGGCTCGCCCTACGTAAACCACTCACGTTGTCACTCTATCTGCTGGAGGGCCGCACGCCGGACGGCCCGCCCTTCGTGAACCACTCACGCTGTCGCTCTATTAGCTGGAGGACCGCAGGCCCGACGGCTCGCCCTACGCGAATCACTCACGCTGTCACTCTACCAGCTGGAGGGCCGCGGGTCCGACGGCTCGCCCTTCGCGATTTATTGACGCTGTCACTCTATCAGCTGGAGGGCCGCAGGCCCGACAGCTCTCCCTATACGATCCACTCACGCTGTCACCTTATCAGCTGGAGGGCCGCAGGCCCGACGGCTCGCCCTACGTAAACCACTCACGCTGTCACTCTATCTGCTGGAGGGCCGCAAGCCGGACGGCCCGCCCTTCGCGAACCACTCACGCTGTCGCTCTATTAGCTGGAGGACCGCAGGCCCGACGGCTCGCCCTACGCGAATCACTCACGCTGTCACTCTACCAGCTGGAGGGCCGCGTGTCCGACGGCTCGCCCTTCGCGAACCACTCACGCTGTCACTCTATCAGCTGGAGGGGGGCCGCAGGCCCGACGGCCCGCCCTTCGCGAACCACTCACGCTGTCACGCTATCAGCTGGAGGGCCGCAGGCCCGACGGCTCGCCCTACGCGATTCACTCACGCTGTCACCCTATCAGCTGGAGGGCCGCAGGCCCGACGGCTCTCCCTACGTGAACCACTCACGCTGTCACTCTATCAGCTGGAGGGCCGCAGGCCCGACGGCCCGCCCTTCGCGAACCACTCACGCTGTCACTCTATCAACTGGAGGGCCGCAGGCCCGACGGCTAGCCCTACGCGAACCACTCACGCTGTCACTCTATCAGCTGGAGGGCCGCAGGCCCGACGGCCCACCCTACGCGAACTACTCACGCTGTCACTCTATCAGCTGGAGGGCCGTAGGCCCGACGGCTCGCCCTACGCGAACCACTCACGCTGTCACTCAATCAGCTGGAGGGCCGCAGGCCCGACGGCTTGCCCTACGCGATACACTCACGCTGTCACTCTATCAGCTGAAGGGCCGCAGGCCCGACGGCTCTCCCCATACGATCCACTCACGCTGTCACTCTATCAGATGGAGGGCCGCAGGCCCGACGGCTCGCCCTACGCCGATTCACTTACGCTGTCAGTCTATCAGCTAGAGGGCCGTAGGCCCGACGGATCGCCCTACGCGAACCACTCACGCTGTCACTCTATCAGCTGGAGGGCCGCGGGTCCGACGGCTCGCCCTACGCGATCCACTTACGCTATCATTCTAGTAGCTGGAGGGCCGCAGGCACGACGGCTCGCCCTACGCGATCCACTCACGCTGTCATTCTATCAGCTGGAGGGCCGCAGGCGCGACGGCTCGCCCTACGCGATCCACTCACGCTGTCATTCTATCAGCCGGAGGGACGCAGGCGCGACGGCTCGCCCTACGCGAATCACTCACGCTGTCACCCTATGAGTCCATCAGCCGGAGGGCCGCAGCAATGACATACGGTACTAAACCGTGGTCGCTTACAATGGGCCTCATAAGAAGGCTCAAAGTCACCCAAAGGTCAATGGAGAGGCCTATGCTAAGAGTCTCTCTGCGAGATCGGATTACAAATGAGACCATCCGCAGCAGAACCAAAGTAACCGATATAGCTCTTCGAATCGCTAAACTGAAGTAGGCGGGGCTCGTCGCGCGTGGATTGCGTGGAACCGATAGCCGTTGGGGCGGTAAGGTTCTCGAGTGGCGGTCACGTACCGGAAGGCGCAGCGTGGGTAGGCCCCCCACAAGGTGGACTCTTGACCTGGTGAAGGTCGCTGGATGCGGGTGGCACAGGGCCGGTTCTTGTGGCAACCTTTGGGGGGGCCTATATTCACCAGTAAACGTCTTTCAGCTGATATGATGATGATGATGATAATTAAATCCGTATGTTTCTACCAAATATCTAAAGCAGTACTGTAAAATCTACATATCGCTAAACCTAGCGGTTGTGGCAGGCAGTAACACTGGAGTATCAGATTTGAGGAGTTGGATGTTAGTATTAAATTGGCATGTTTCTACTTAATATCTAAAGAACTTTTTTAAAATCAAGATTTCGATAAAAGATAAACCTTGCGGTTATTGTAGGCAGTACTGCAGCATCAGGAGTGAGGAGTTGGAAGTCAAGATCAGGCTGTTAATATTTGATTATGCCAAACATGCTATACTTTCATTTTTACGTGTCTAACACTCTCGGTTAAGGTAAGCAGTACGTCTGCAGCATCAGGCTTTGAGGATACAAGGATACAAATATTATAATATTGCATTGTCATGGGGACTTGATAAGAGTTCCAAATTTCATTGATTTCGGTGCAGTAGAAGTGGTCGAAAAATCGATCACAAGATTTGAAGCATCGACGACAGTTGATACGCGGTGAAGTTAATAAAAACCGTTTAAAAACGGTTGATTATCTCTGAAACCAAGCCGAATCCAGGAAATTTTATATAACATTAAAGACTCTAAATATGGTCAGGAATTGAGCATTCAAATCTTTTGGAATGCTCGCGAGCATTTCTGTATGTACCATACCTACTTAAACAAATGTGTTTATTTCTATTGTGTCCCTCTTCGTGCTTTCTTATCTCATAACATATTGATCCCAGAGGAAACATGCGTATACCATTTTTGTAGAGAATTTTATGTAGATTACTTATGTACTAGACCGTTTTTTGCTATAAGCCACGGTTTACGAGCTATTTACGAGAAATAAAAAATAAGGACCTTTACACCCCCCTCCCCCCGTTAGCTTCACCCCTAACCACCAGTACTTTTAGTATGTGGTTTAAAACACCATTCCCTACAACTATGCCAAAATTCGCTTATACACGAGTTTTTTCCTCTGAGTTTCCTTCGTTTGGTGTACTATATACCTAGTGTAGTAGCACCCGTGTCAAACACTTTTAAACCGAATAGTCACCTATGATGGAGATTTTAATCATGACCCTAAGAACCTAGGTAGTAAGTAATGTATTGTCGCGAACCAATGCTCAATTGCTCATAACTCTTAGTTTCTGTAAAATAACAACCATGGCACATTATTGGATTCTGGTTCTGTACTGGTGGGCATCACCCCAGCCCAGACTCACCAGTTGGTAGAGGTTCTCCCAGTAGTCCTGCGTCATGAGGCGAAAGGCGGAGAGGAAGGCCCAGCCGAAGGTGTCGAAGCTGGTGTACCCGTAGTTGGGGTTCGGCCCGAAGCCTTGCAGGCAGATGTAGCCCGGTTCACATTGTCTGGTGAATATGTGACACGCTTAATGCACGCTCTCGCAAAACAAAACACAATATTTTTTTTTTAATACAGCACCCAAATTATATTCGTTGAACTGCTGTTTCACCTTTTACTCTTTCAACGTTTTAAAATTTTATTATGTTTAGGAATTCGTTAGGATTTGTTCAGTACAAAAAATATATATATCCCAGGCAAGTAGGTATGAAATGATGTACATATTAAAACAGCTACATTTTTTAAAGACTTACCCAGCTCCTGAAGAGTTCCCACATAGCGGGTAATCGCCAGATTCACCTCCGTACCAATTTGCTGTCAAAAATAAGACATGTTTATTGTATAATCAGTGGTCAATATATAATAGTTTTGATTTTTTTAATTCTAGCTTCTGGTAGCTAGCTTTATAGGCGTAATCTTTAACCACATTACTCGATGGTATATCGTACTTTTATTTCCAGCATTTCTAATACAACGTTTAAATTCGGTTTAAAACACCTATTGAACTACTTTTAAGAGAAAATTAAAAGTAAATGATTGAAGATTAATATACTTGGCCTATTTAGTAACTGAATATAATAGATGAGATACCTACATACGTCAATAATAGCCCCACTATGTACCTACTTGTAGATGCGGCATTATCCATTTTAGATACTTAGAGCACTTAAAAGGGTCCTAAGAAGTTTGTAGAATGTAGAAATTATATTTATAAAATGCAAGTTTATTTTTGTCAATTTAAATAATTCCAAAAATGAATGCATGCATTTATCTGTAAAGAGTGAACGCTTTTCTGCAGTCAATAGAACCTGCCAGTATGTTTAAACAAAATAATAATTTTCAATGTCCTTACTTTCGTTCTGGCAGAACCTCTCCCAGTTCTCATCAGTGAGGTTTCCCCAGGAGCCATCCTCGGGAAACACCTTGATGCACTTCTGCGTCAGCACGCCCATGTAGATCTGCAGTCCCATCAGCGCGAACACCGACAGGGAAAACATGGTGAGGATGATCACGTCGCGGAGGTTCTTCACCGACTCGATCACGGCTCCCACGATGGTCTTCAAACCTGTGAGTGGCTCTTATGTAGCTTTGCTTGGTTTAACCTTTTGACCGCCACAGTCGGTCTTAGGCGACAACGGAAATCGTGACAGAGACGCCAGTGGCCGACAGCTACGCCAATTCAGTAAGAACTTTCGCGGGGCGCCGTAAAGTTCAATTTCGTTTAAAAAGCACGAATGCCTGGCGTCAGTGTCACGATATATCGTATCGCCTTGGCTGTCAAAAGGTTAAGGAATAAGTATGATTGAAACGAACGCAAGTAGCTACTGCTAAACATATAGGCTACACGGAAGATATTCACTACATAGGTTTGGGTATGGCTAAAATGAGATTGTAACAAAGGTAAGGACAATCATGTATTTGTTAAATCATTTAAACAGTATACGAGTATATATATAAGTAAATACAGAATCAGTAAGCGATTTCTTTGGACTGTTGTAGCTGCATACTTAGTCAGATGCAATGAAAACGAATAAAATAACGTACCTACCTGTAGTAGGTACAAAACATCATCCTTGAATATTTTGTACTACTTTTTGTATCGTAAAACTATTCGAAAATTATAATTTGGCGCGTGACGTATGCAGTCAGTTCCATCCCATTTTACTTAAGTTACTTTATTTTCCGGTCACAAACCCTTGTTACCTATATAAACCCTCTCATTTTAGCCAGCCTGAGGTGGTCTAGTAACTAGAAATGTAAATGTAATTACCCGGCACGATGGCCACGGTCTTCAACGCTCGCAGTACCCTGAACGTTCTGAGCGCGGCCAGGTTGCCGAGATCTATGCCCATCGTCACATAACTGCAAATACCCGCAACAACAACGTCTACATTATTAACACGACTACCACTCTACACGGTATCTATATTTAATTATTTTTAACTAGATTTTTAAACTTGTAGTCGTAAATCTTAATCTTGCTAGGCACGTCTATGTAATATTCCGATTATTAGTTACAAAAAATAAGTAAACAGTCATCTAAAGAACTATTATTTAACGAGACTTTAAAGGAATGACAAAAATCTACTATCAAACTGTTTTAAGTAACCGTAGACTACGTAATTGAATAAATTGTCTACTACTCACGCTAAAGCTATAACTACGAAGTCAAGCCAATTCCATGCATCTCTAAGGTATGTGAATGGCTGCAGAATGAAACCCCTGGCCATTACTTTCACCGCCGATTCAAACGTGTAGATTCCGGTAAAGATAACTCTGTAAAAATTCACCTCCACTGTGGAATGTCGCTTAACAGAACAGATATAATTCAGAATATCATTAAGCTTAGGCGACATGGGCGACACTAATGGAAGTTCTGTATTTGAACTTGTAGGAATGGAGAGAGTGAGTCGATAACAGTTTTCTAAACACGCAGATTATGGTATCAGTTATCTAGCAGGAGTAGAAACGATAAATGTATCAAAGGTATGTACAAATCATGAATGTAAATAAATATAAAATAAGTATTACTCGAAGAGCAAAGCTATAGTAGAAAAATATTAATAAAAATGGTTGTGATAGGTTCTTAATCATTGAATGTAGTTAAGTTCCTAATTACTGAATAATATTATTTATATGGTTTGCTTCAGCTATGTTAACATATTTTTGTTCTAGCCCATAGATTAAACATCTAAAACTATATATAATTGTAACTGAATCATATCAAGTCATATCTCGTAACACATATAATTCATATTTACCAATAAAATATAATTACAATATCTAATACATCTTACTTTCGATAATCTAAGAAATTAATTCTGTTACTAGCTGATTATAAATCTATCAATTTTGAAACTAGCGTGCAAAACTACTAATTAGTCTCTAATTTAAAACTTAGTAATATGAGTATAGTCCGATCAAAGGCTGTCAAAACATATAACCCTGGATGGTCAGTATAGGTTAACTAATCGGAAAGTGTAAACATATGATAATAAGGAAGGTATACTCACTCAGTACTTTCGACGGTAGGCGTTGTAGGCATTATCATAAGAATGCAGTTGACTAAGATAGTAGTAATAATAAACAAGGAGAACAAAGGGTGCACTAGTATGTATATCGCCACTCTTCTTATAGGGTTGAACGGATCCAGTATCCATAAGGCGTTTGTGGCAGAAAATCTGAAGATATCTTTACCCTTGCTTATGACTACGAAGGTCTGAAACAAAGAAAGTGTATATTAGTGATAGATTTCAGTGTAACATCAGTATATTCGACGGGACATGTTTTCTGGGTTCTTCAATCAATCGGATGTAGGTACGTACGTACTTCAGCTATTAAAATTAGCTATAGATAACTAATCAAATTCCCAGTTGTTACCACTGTTGTCAGATGGGGTGGTAACAGGTGGGAATAATTTAAGCTTAAAACCGGATTGGTTTATTTTAGTATGGATTTAAAAGAATAATATGATCATCTAAGCTACGCCCGTAGCCCTATGATGTAGCCGTTTGTTTACAGAACGTATCGTGGTACAAGAATAATAAACAAGTTCCCTTTTATTAAAATCCTTAACATTTTGTGATCATGCCACCGTAAGTAAAAATAAATATTATGCGAAGCTATAAATATTCCAGAAAATATTCTTACCCAGCATTAGGTATGGATGCTATAAAAATTACTTTAAAATTTTGAAATAATTATGTTGTTATTTATGTTTTTTAACATAACATATATGTTATCATTAATCTATTCTATTCCAATCGAGAGCGAACAACGCGAATGTATAGGTACTTAAACTGACATAGGTACTAGTAGTAGTATCATCCATTTTATGTCTTACAAACAATTGATTTTGTAGTAAAACAGGGTATTATTAGAACTATTTCGACGCTGCTCTACGTCTATCATAATATAAATAGAATTTATTTACTACCGCA
>JALPQI010016353.1:0-23627 GCA_025490895.1 Thaumatotibia leucotreta
TATCATGCACCAATCATGTGGTCAGCCTACTGACCTTGTAACTCGGCAGGCAGCAGGAGTGTAAGCGAAGCTTACAGTTAAAACCCATTTAAACAAAGTCATGTAAAAACCAGAAAGAACAGATTGAGCTCCATTGAAAACATTGTTCAAAAAAAAAAATACAGAGAAAGCCAGACTGAAAATTGTGAAATAACCACTTGAACGTCCGATGATAGCATATTATCCAAACAAAAAAGGCAGTAGACTGTTCGTGGATGCTATACTATCCCATGAAGTCGAAGGAGACACAGTTGATTATAGCGGTATCTAGCGAAATATAGAGGCATTATTTCCTAATTCCCTTGTTGCAACAACGTAGCCTAATAAACTAGTTTGCGCTAAAAAATATATATGGCAGTGTACGCTCGTTACTCAGTCGATATAAAAAATTATAATTTGTCAGTGTTGTGTCAAACTGCCGTGCAATTGTGAGTGTTTGCTAAGGACTCCTAGTTATGTCGTAAGTATTTCACGTTAATTTACATATTTTTGGGGTTATTATACATAAAAATGATCAGGAACGTGTGCTCTATACGATACTGTGTATCATCTTAAGTTTTTGACAGTGTGATACCTGTCAAGTGAGTTTAAAATATGAAGGTTATCTTTCTTATTTTTTTACCGATGTCTTAAGTTTAACCTTGATTATAGTCAAGAATCATTAGATATTTTACAATGACTATCATTGTATTTTAATAATTGTACTTTCATTTATACTCCTGATTTTTTTTATTATTATACCTTAAGTAGTTTAGAAAATATAAACGTTTTTGTAAAATCTTGTGACTGCGCAGCGCGGGGCGTACGTCGCTAAAAAAACCCGGACAGTTCACCGGAATATGGTCGCGCGGGGTGGACGTTCAAGTGGTTATATACATATCTTTCTCATCTGGACAATGTAGTTCATGAAGCAAGAAAAAGTGATGTCTTCCAGAAAACCTCTTGTGCCAACTTCTTGGTCCCGATTCTTCAACATGTGTGAGACTAAGAATTCAGTTCACTGCTGGACGTAGGCCTCTCCTATTAACTAGTTAGACTTAGAATTATGAGTTTACAAATCTGGTGGTAGGACCTTGTGCAGGGTCCGCCCGGATACCTACCACCATTTTACCTGTTAACCTGTTCTAGTGTGGGGGTAAGATAGCCGGTATAATTACTGGCATAGATAGAGGCAATCCATCTCAGGGTAGGCAGCGCATAGGCGATTTTTTGGTCACTATGTCCCCTATGGGCCTCAGTTCCTGCTTTCCATCAGGTGGGCTGAGAGCTCAGTTGTCTACCTTCATCACATAAAAAAAAAAAATCTCACCTGGACAATGCAGTTCATAAAGCAAGTGGAGCCCAGGTTCTGCAGGCCGCGGAGGCCGATGGTGGTGGAGTTGCTGATGACGCGCCGTTTGCGCAGCCGTCGGAGCGCCGTGGCCTCGTTGGCGTTCGGCAGCCATGGCATGAAAGGCGCCCCAATGCCTAGGGACCTACATCACAAATAAACAAGTTTTACGTGCATACATCATCAACATCAGTCTCCAATCCTCGGGGGTGAGCTATTTTCGTACTAAAAGACATGACATTTAGTATGAAAACATCTCAACCCCGCCGAGCATTGGTCATCTCAGTCCACTGGACCTATGTGGTTGCCCAAACTTGATTCAGTTACAAATTGTTGTGGAAGGGATTTGGACGAATGTAGGCATAGTGCTGTATGGTGGACAACGGAAGATCCTTGAAGGTAGTCCTCAAATTCTGAGGGGCAGTCATGATAAAGAAGGAGGAGGCAGAGTGTGAAAGACAGAATGATCCTGCCTCCCAACAATAAGTTTAATGCTTAAGTGCACCTATGTTGTGTTGTTTCTAAATTATTTGCTATCCAGCTTAAACACCTTATATCTCTGTGGTTATTTAAAATCTTAAAGTAAACCTGGGATAAGATAAGTTTTGTATAACATCAGATAAGAGCCAAACTTTTGCATCATCATTGCTCATATCAAAGGTTAATATAGGTTATCTGAAAGTTACAGATTGTAAAGTCCTTAGATAATTGAAAAGTATCTAGAGCATGAGCCAAATAGCCCTGAAACTGTTTCAGTAATGATATACATCGATATAAATACTTCCAGAATATATACACCAGATTGACACAAGTGGAGGAACATTCAGAGATTTTTACCTTTTTAACACCTATTTTCTTGGTGATTGCCAATATAATTGCTAATGAATAACAAATAATAAACCTTATCTGTCAAAAGTTGAATTATTTTGTCAGGATCTTCCCTGTAGTGTTGCTAGTGCAAGAGGCATAGGCACTAGGCACAACAACACATACAGTCAAGGGCATTAATATATATACACTTCTCCATACTGATCCCTTACAAATGTGTCTATATATTAATGCATTCGACTGTACATGTTTTACACATGTCAATATCTATTCTACAAGATTACTTAATTTCATAGGTAATTTATTCAGTAAGTAGTTCAATTCTATTTTCATAAAGAGAATCTTGCAGTATTCTACTGTTAATGCCAATTCCACAGTGCATGATCTCAAACCTCTAAGAAACGGTATGAGCAGTATGACATGTATGATTTTGCAACATATGCATACTTTTATTGAAGCCCACTTCTAAAGGAGAATACATTTAGAACAAAAATTAACTAGACATTGTTGCACTTACCAAATCTGATATGTGCAGGATTTTTATTAACTTAGTCTGTGTTTGACAAGGATTTGTACAAAAGGTATTTTATTTTATTTATTTAGGGCATCTACAGCAGTACATAAGAAAGGCCATAGTCGGATTTTCATAGTAAGTTAGCCTTTAAATCAACCAGACTCTAGTATTTTTTTGTGAGTACCTCTTATGGTGAAGAATATTTCTGCTGAGTATCAACGTCCTATCGGTGACAGTTTTTGACTTATGATTTTTTTTAGTTTTTTCTTTAATGTGTTGTATCTCAGGATGTATAAAAGCGAATTGCTTCAAATTTTGAAATAATGTTCTTTATTTAGATATGCATCGAATTTAAAAAAATGAATGTCGATTGTCGTATAAAAAAAAGAAAACAAAAGACCAAAAAATTTTTCATATTTTTTTTTGTGTACCTATGAAGTAGTGACACCTCTATTTTCTTTTTCTAATTATAGACCATACATTGGCCTACTAGTTGCCTAAGTATCAAAATTTTCCAAGCGGTACTTCTTACCAAAAATCGGCAATATGTGTGGTCAAGTTCTGCATTCAATCGGTGTTTTTCAATGTAGTATACAAACTCTTCATTTATATTTGAGTTTTCTTATCAGTTTATCTTATTTAAGAGTAAATGCTAATGACAACTTAATGTCATCATGATGCAAGCTGTTTATTTCATTTTTTTTTCTTACCCTTATCTTTTTTTAAATATTTGCTGCAGCTCTTGCACTTTTTATTAATATTTCCATGAAACGGATTCATTGCAGTTAAATATTATCGAGATACGCTAGTTGAAATGGTAAACGGCCGATTAATAATGAAATAAACAGCTTGCATCATGATGACATTAAGTTGTCATTAGCATTTACTCTTAAATAAGATAACCTGATAAGAAAACTCAAATATAAATGAAGAGTTTGTATACTACATTGAAAAACACCGATTGAATGCAGAACTTGACCACACATATTGCCGATTTTTGGTAAGAAGTACCGCTTGGAAAATTTTGATACTTAGGCAACTAGTAGGCCAATGTATGGTCTATAATTAGAAAAAGAAAATAGAGGTGTCACTACTTCATAGGTACACAAAAAAAAATATGAAAAATTTTTTGGTCTTTTTTTTTCTTTTTTTTATACGACAATCGATATTGTTTTTTTTAAATTCGATGCATATCTAATTAAAGAACATTATTTCAAAATTTGAAGCAATTTGCTTTTATACATCCTGAGATACAACACATTAAAGAAAAAACTAAAAAAAATCATAAGTCAAAAACTGTCACCGATAGGACGTTGATACTCAGCAGAAATATTCTTCACCATAAGAGGTACTCACAAAAAAATACTAGAGTCTGGTTGATTTAAAGGCTGACTTACTATGAAAATCCGACTATGGCCTTTACAAAACTGAGTGTACAGTAAACAAAGCCAATAAAAGATGTACACAAAAAACAATGAAAATACAATAACAAGGTAGAGTGTGTCATATTGAACTAAAATTGGTTCATCATCATACCTGGGATAACTCGGGGCATTTATACGAAAGTGATGTAGCAAAATATTTTATCGACTAAAAATATATTGATGTTACTGTGAATGACATCATCAAAATGTTATTCGGCATAAATAAATATTAGGTACTTACTCTTCAATTAAAATAAACAATAACTTTATACGGGTAGTTACGCATTTATTTTAAAATAGTTTTCAAAATATACAATTAGGTATCCTGTCGTTTGACCAAAAATTGTTTAACAAATTTACACTTGGCATCAACTACTGGCAAAATTATGTTTCGGCAAATCCTTTTTTCTACAAAAACATCTTTAACAATTAATTATCTTAGCCAAATAATTAACAAATAAAATATCATTTTATAAGAGGTATTTTTGGCAAAAGAATATTTAACAACAAAGTAAACTAATAAAGGGTCTAGCAGGATAAGCTAACAATGACTGGATGCGTAATATCAGCCTCCGATCTTCTTTTGTTTCAGACTTATTCACGAAAATGTCATAAATCATGGTAATCTTTAAACTGTGATGTTAACTAAACCAAGTAAGCGAGAGTAACCAAATAAATTCAGAATTAAAGAGCGTGAAATGGGGTTCATAATGCATATTTTTAAAGACATTCATATCTTTAAACTTGGATGAAAAAAAAAAGTTTTTTTTACGGTTATATTTTATACCACTTCTCGCAGAGGCACAACTACCAAAAAAATTACTTAATAAGCCACAACTGACAACTACGTATACATTTAAAAAGATTTCGAAATATCATGGTGCGTCATGTCAAAAAAAAATTACGAACGTATGTTTTCGCACCATCTGTACAAGAACACGACAATCATTGATAAATAATTTTTATTACCATTCCATTTCAACAAATAATTGAGTAGAGCAATCAGAACAATACAATTCTTCTATATTTACAGAATCATACTCTTCATGGTCCCAAGTATGACTGTATTCAATTCCACAATATTCACATTTCTTTTTAAGGGCAATATTTTCATCCGAAAGGGAAGTGATTTATCAATGATTGTCGTGTTCTTGTACAGATCTTGCGAAAACATGCGTTAGTAATTTTTTTTTTGACATGACGCACCATGATTTTTCGAAATCTTTTTAAATGTATACGTAGTTGTCAGTTGTGGCTTATTAAGTAATTTTTTTGGTAGTTGTGCCTCTGCGAGAAGTGGCAAAAAATATAACCGAAAAAAAAATTTTTTTTTTTCATCCAAGTTTGAAGATATGAATGTCTTTAAAAATATGCATTATGAACCCCATTTCACGCTCTTTAATTCTGAATTTATTTGGTCACTCTCGCTTACTTGGTTTAGTTAATATCACAGTTTAAAGATTACCATGATTTATGACATTTTCGTGAATAAGTCTGAAACAAAAGAAGATCGGAGGCTGATATTACGCATCCAGTGTTCTTAGGGCTTCCCACTACTGCACCTCAAATTAAAACCAAATCCCTTGAGGGGGCAACTCTTGTTAGCTTATCCTGCTAGACCCTTTACCTTTAGCCTAAAAATGTTTGCTAAAATGAGTTGGAGTATAGCAAAGTGGGTTTTTTTGTTGCAACCCAGTAAATTTTTCCCCAAAATCAAAAATGGCCGAGATATTCGACATCAAATAAATAAAAATTAACATAACATTCATCGTAATCTTGACCAAAATCTGCAGTGAGCGAGCGAAGCGAGCGAACAAAACCTTCCGGGGCAGATCCGACACGGATAGGTTAGGTTAGAAGACTAAGGCGGGAGCAAAGCTCCCGCCTTAGTTGTCGGTTTTTTTTTTTTAATTTTTTTTAGTAGCCGAGGTTATTTTTTTTTATTGTAACCCAGAAAACTTTTCCCGAAAATCGGAAATGGTCGAGATAGGTATTCGGTGAATGTACAAATATGTTAAACGTAGTTTTAGGTGACATGTAAAATATACAATTGATTTATTTATTAATTTATACATTGTTCTAATGTATTAATTGCTTAATGATTATTTGTCAATTGAGTTTTTGTAAAATGATACATTTGCGGAATAACATTTTTGCCACTAACTACATTGGTGAAACGTTTGTTGTAAAATAAATATTTGCTAACATTGTTTTGGTTAAACATTAGTGAACCATACAATTAATATTAAAATATCAATATTTAAATTGTCATTTTGATTAAAATGACATCTGAATACTAGTTTTTACTATCTGAAGAGGCCCGATATCAGATAAGTATGACATTGAACCTCTGTACTGTAATCGAGAATGTTCAATAAGCACATCTTTTATTATAATTATATCGACATCTTTTTAATCGATATCAAATCCCTATAACTTGCCCCCAGTTATCCCAGGTATGTTCATCATTTGTATTTTGAATCCATTGTTTTGAATATTTATTTATTTATTTATTTATTTATTGTACTGATCCATACAACCACAGATGATGGAATAATTGCATTTATACCTTTTGTATATTAATGCTAGTGTAATATTTCTAAGTCAAAAATGCAACACATATCAGTATTGGAAAATGGAATGGAAATCATTTCTCATATGTAAAATAGTATTTAGGGTGTCAAAGTTTTTTATAAGTGTTTACTTACTTTGCTTCTTTTAACCGGTGATTCAATGCAATTTCAGCCAATTCTCTGTCGTAAATGTAGTCCTGGCATTGAGCACAGAATATATTTCCATAACTCAGGTCTACATATAGGAAATGCTTTTTAGTTTTAGAGTGTTCCTGGATGTGACCTCCGTAGCAGGCGAAAAATATGCAATGAAGGCAAGAGTGCATACGGGGGCCTGGCTGGCCACATGTGAAACAGAGGCATGATGTGGCCTGAAAGAAATGTTTATATTTAAAAATTGTTTATACATTGGAATTTGAATACTCATTTATTCTTTTTTTTAACTTATGAACTTAGTAAAGCTTTTATTATACGTAGAAGAATGAGAAGATCAATTAAAATGTTCCCGTAATATCGTTGCAACTATGACTCACAGCATCACGCCGCATCGAACGACAAACACGATGCCTAACATAATCAGCTGTTTTGGGGTCAAAGATTACCAATCAGCTGATAAGTATTTAAACAGCTGACTACCGATAAATATCGTAATTTATAACCACATCTTAGAAATTTAGAACGTTGCATTGTTTTCTGAGCCTTGTCAATGTCTTGAAAACAAAATGAGTGTTCCTGGAGATGTCAATGTACTTCGTTACTTTACGACGCCTATTTTTTCACAACGCTTACCTTGTATCTCCTGGCTTCTAATGAGGTGCAAGATACGAAAAATGCATGCACTATTTTATAAGGATTAGATCCCTTAGCGGCCTTAAAATTATTCAAGTGAATGCATCCATTGTCATTCATATTCTTGCTTGTATAACACCGGCGACGCAAAACTAAATCTTCTACGCCGCAATTTTTAAAACAAATTCATAATAACACTGACTGAATACACGTCTTAATTTAACACAAGAAAAATTGTTTGAATAATAAAACACGAGCTTATATTGATGTGAATGTGAAGAAGAAACAAGATGCGTTTGCGTTATTGCAGGGCTACGCAAACGCAAAGCGCCGAGCTCTCAAGTGACCGTGGGTTGGGCTCGCAGTTGCTTGCGTTGTTGAACCGGGCAGTCAGTCGACTCGATTCGTCCGAGGCTAGCGCAGGCGGAATACGACAGCACAACGAAAGGACGTGCAGACTGCAGAGAGAAGGGGACGTGCGGGGCGAGGCAAAGGCAACCAAATGGCAACCAACCATCAACCAACCCACTTGACGAGATGTGACAACATGACGTTTGTTTCTTTCCACAGATACAGTATGGGCAATTTTGAACTTCAACTTCAAACTAGCCAGCCTAGTCAGATTTTAGCTGGGCAGGGGATTACAGACTTTAAGGAATTGGGTAGCTTAAATGCCAATTAAATTTAGTCTCATGATGATATTCATCTTTGAATACTCAAAGATATTCGTCTTTTAAGAAATATTTCGGCACCACGAACATCAGCAGGCCCTACCGCGAAAAACGAAATTCGTACATTTCGAGGATTTGTCTCGCTCACACTAATGACGCCTTCGTTTGAGTGACAGAGAAAAATCCTCGAAATTTACGAATTTCGATTATCGCTGTAGTAAACTCGTTTCGTGAAGCGAACATGCCTACTCATAAGCAAATCCCGGCGCGAAGCCACGAACGCGAGTGTGATTTCGATTTCACATATTATTCGCGCCTAGTTTTCCGCTTTTTGTCGAGATTTTCGGCCGCGTCAAAGAAGATGCGAAGATTGCGAAGTACGAACTTGTTAGATTCCACATTACATATCTTAGAAATTTCGAGCACCTCTCTGAATATTACGCTGAAGACGCCTTCGTAAGAGTAAATAATAGTATATAGTTCGCGAAGTGCTTGGCAATGGTCTTTTGTATTTCGGGCTTCTTCGTCATGAAAATGCATTATGAAAGACAAGTATAGCTTTATTCCGCTCTTGCAAGACTTTCTGCTACGGAATTCCGTAACGGCACTATATTTTGTACTCTGTGGTCCCTCGCCTCGCTCGCTTTGATTGAAGTAAATAATAAATATGGCCGCCTGCCACTAATAACGATGTAAACTATTGTTGATTGTTTTTAAAAATATCGTTTAGTTAAGAAATGATAAGTGAATTTGAAAACTTGTCCCTCGGAGGAACTAATACAACGAGTAATCATGGAGATCATTTCAATCATTCCGGTAATTTGTGTGAATTTCTAGTGTATACGTACATCATAGAACTAGTTTAGTTGTTTTCCAATTAAAAACTTGACCTCAATGCTTAGCTGATAGTTCATGTGGTATTTTCAGAGCTGACACCTGAACAACAGAAGACTTTGATAGACATTCGCCGTCGGAAAACTGAGTTGCTGCTAGAAATACAGGTGAGTGTTATTAAATTTCATTGTCGTTTCTTACGTTGTGCGATTGTTATTCATTTGCCAAGTTGCCAATCGTGCGTCAGCAGAATGTTATTTTAGAAGTGGAAGCTATGTAATAGCGATATTGGGCCTGAGAAATTATGTGAAGTCTATGCAATTCCTGTTGTGGATGATTAAACTTCACTAGATGTTTTAATTTTCTTCGTCGGTTTTGCACATTTAGAGGGCACTCTGAAACGTTCAGAGTTTAGTAATGTATCTATAAGATAGTAAACAAGTCATGGTGTGATAACTGACAACAGAAATAACATCAAAATATCCAATTATCCATTCATATCAATTCCAGACTTGTCTCAATTTTACTCCTAGGCTAATTTTATCCATTATGAGCTATACTACATTCTCTTTATGAAATTAATTCTATGATGATAATATTATAGAACATAAAATATGTGTTAATGCTCATATAAAAAGATTGGTTGTCAGTGGCGCAGGACCGGTCACTGTGACAATCTTTGGGGGTGGCCCTACAAACAAATAAAACATGGAAGCCGCACGCCATACTAGATTGGCTTTCAAAAACGTTCCTGAATTTTATTTGACAAGTGTCACCCCCTCTTCAATGCATCACGGTAATGAATTTCAATATCAACCTATAAAATCTTAAGCCGCCATTTAAAAATAGTTGTGATTGGTTCATCAAAGTTTTGATTGGCTATATTCTATAAACATTTGTCAAATATGTTGCGCCGAAATATGCGCGGTGTTAAGAAAAGCACTATGTCCTGCCCATCTTGGCACAATTAAACGATTTGTTTTTGGGGGCATTTTTGAGTAGGGCTACCGGTATCCGTGTTACCCGCAGACACGGGTACACGAATCCTTAGCACCGGCGGTACTAAGAACCCGAACGACACGAAACGCCAAGAAACGTTTCCACTTAGAAACGTTTCCAAGTTAGAAACGTTTCCAAGCTTGAGTCTTGTGGATCCATTGCAATGGAATATCCGAAAAGCCTATGTTTTTTTAGTAAAAAGTCAGAAACAAAACAATACCTACCGAAAAATTCGAAGTTTTTTACGAATTACGCAGCTAGAAATTTTCTTTGTTAGTGGTTAAATGCGGTTCAATACTTTGTTCAAATATAAAACCGATGTTTATGAACCTATGTTTTAGATTGCCAATGCCACTACACATTGAGGGCGGATCTGACACGGGTATTCGTGTCTTAATTACACGGTTCCTAATTACACGTTCCAAACGGGTAAGAAACCCGTTTCCCGGTAGCAAAGAAACGGGTACACGGAAACGGGTACACGAAACCCGGACACGACCGAGAGCCCTATTTTTGAGCTGGCGTTAGACGTCCATGTTATATATGGTCGCAGGGGTGGCCTATGTTCAGCAGTGAACATCTTTTCACTGAAATGATGATGAATGATAATCAAAGGGCATATCATGGATGAACTAGCATAAAACAAATAAGACTTATATTAAATTTGAGAAATATTAGTATATGCAAAATAAACAGTTCTGTACATAATTATAACCAATATAAGTACATAATACCTAGCTCTCTCAAAAAGAAATTACTAACCACTTGTGAATGATCTTTTCTTTACATTTTTAAGACATTTACTACTAAGAGTTATCTTGAGGTTACTGCACAACCCCACATCCCTTAAACATATTATAAATATATGCTGATTTCTAATGTCAACTAATTATTGCTTCCATTGTCCACCCTTTGAAAATAATGATAAAAGGATTGTTAACATTCTCCTATAAAAGTGTCATACTATATGATGTGATATATCAAATTTTACTTTAACATGACATATAATAAAATTATAATATAACATATTAAGTAGTGGTATCTATATTTAAATAATTTAATTAATGCATTAGTCTTTTTAGGGATTGTTTGATCAAACATTATAAGCATAATTCTGTTTTGTTACCCATGAGTATCAATATTCATGTGGAACAAAACCAAAGCTTTTTAAAATATTATTTCACACAACCTATGCTAACTGAAATTGTGCGAAACCGTGGATTTAGGGATTATTTGAATTGTGCCTAATTACTCACTAATACATACTACGAAAATGACACCAATGACCCATACCATGGAAACCCAAAAACCCCATTTATTTGTTCTAGTTTTTATTCCAACATTGTTCAAAAAATATCTTACTAATACACCTTAAAATAATCCGCAACAATGCCATGATCAAAGCCTTATTGGTAGTCCCTAAATATCTGTAATTTTTTTTACCCAGGTCACACTTTTATTTTAGGGTTTGCAAAAACATTCAAAATATAAAGTATTCAAGTTTATATCATAACAACCTCTCAAACTTCAACATCAAATTCTCCCTGAGACCAGAGTTAGGCAAAAAGTAATACGATTACTCTTTCCTGTGTAATTTACAGAAATCAAATAATTTTTGCCCATCTCTGCCTGAGACTCAAATCCTGGCTGAGCCTGTTCATTCAATACGCGCGGACCAGTCTGACGTAAGGCATCAATGCACAGGCTTACTACAGAGGTAGTGTAGTAAGTCAGTAACAGACGGCCCGCTACGCCGAGCGGCCGTGTCGCGCGTTCCCTCCGAACCGCATACATCTGTCACCCGGCGGGACCGCAGTGCCCGGACTTTACTTTGTGAAATAAGTGCCAAGGGATTGAAACTGCAGTGTTGTGTTTTGAGTTCGTAAGTGATAATGTGCTTGTTATGTATGACTTCGCCGTCCAGGTTTTCCAAAACATTTGAGACCTGCGTGACTAAAGTCCTATGTTTAATGAAATGTTGATATGGTTGTTTGGTTAAGTCGTCATTGTCTTTGTTGAGTCTTCATGCCAATCATTTTCCTTATTGAATGTTGTACTCGATCCCGATCGCAATGTTTATAACAAACATTCCTAGACTTGTTAACCTTCACGGGAAGACTAAGGTCTTATTCTGCGGTCGTAATAATGTACATATACCTCAAATTGCGTGCTAATATTTGCACAAAATTATCAAGATCTTGATGATTGATCGCTAAAGATTTGACGACGGTAAGATGGGTCATTGTGAATAAAAAGGGACAGGACAATTGCCGCTTGCACCCCTCTCGATGCATCTTTGTATTGCAAATGGTTAAACAAGTAATAATCGGAAACCGGCCTAAGGTTCATCTTTTATCGCAACGACACATACTGTAAGCAGTGGACTAGGTACCTGTTTTGCGGCTAACTCGTTGTATTGTGGAAATAATAATGAGGCTCATTATGCAGATATTATGCGTAGGAAGTTCCATGCAGGGCTCAACTGGACCAAAGTTTTTCTTTTGACAAGTTTCTATCGGAGTTGTTTATAAGAACAAGTTTGTGTGTACACTTATGAAACTTACAAAAACATCCGCATAGCTTCGTATATGGCTTATTAATAAACTTGTTTATTAATTACAGTCTAATCTGGAGCTGGTTTTCACACATTTCCTTCCCATTTAACACTGTACTGTTCATTAGGGCTGATAGTGAGAGTCGTTAATGTTTGCTATGGCATAATTACAAACAACGCTTATGTCTCGGCTAGTCAATAGTCATCAACTCATTTACTCACATTAGTGACGTATTTCTTATTGCATCCATAAAGCCTCATGCATATTGTACTATGAAAACGAATGTCGTCTTAAGTCTTAACTTTCCTATCGGAGTACTAGAATGTAGCTGTACTTACTTACCGGTCGCTATGGCTAAATTAAATTTCATGTGCTCTCGTTTCGTCTCCGACCAATAGTAATATGTTTTAAATATTTGATCATAAATATCATAATTAAACTGTCGATTAACAGGTTGCTAAAATGCCTACGCTGCAAAATTAAATATGTTTGTTTGTGACATAGCCGACAACTATAGGCCTAAATTGGCTGTAGTTTATTATCACGGCAGTTCGTAGCATTGACCCTTTGTCCCGAGCTAGGCTCATGACTATTTACATTTAATTAGCTTCACGCTAAAGACTTGTTAGCATAACTGTATTCACACAAAGACAGTGAATGTTGTAAGACTTGTAAGTAAAGGTGCATTTAGACTAAACTAGCATTCGCTCATTCTATCCCCCACTCTACGTAGACACTGCTCCCATTCGAATAATGTTGTATTTACTAACCATTTTAATCTCAAAGAGGATCAGTGTCTCTGCATGGGCGTGAGACTAATCTCATAATCTTCGAGAGGGAGATAGTGATTTCTATTTTGCAGTACCTAATACGAGGGCTGTTCCGCAAGTTTTTAGTTGCTCCGGTTCTATTCATGCGATTTCAATAAAACTTACACCATTTTAAGGGATATTTCAATGACGCTTTAGGCGGTGTAAATTTGTTTTATGAAAGATTTTAGATATTTTTATTATTTTGTTTTACTTAGACGTGTCGAGCCTTACTCCAATGACCATGATACCGGTTTTTAAGACACTTTTTTAATGAGATGCTATGAACATCATTCGCTTATAAAACAATTTTATTTTATAGGTACTAGTAATTGAAGATATTTCCGTTATTTTTAAGTACAAATTACGTGATATCCTTTACTTTGATCATAAATGAGTAGGCATCGAAAAAAATCGTAAACTCTAAAATTTTAATTTCGAATATTGTAAAACTCATCATTCAATCAATAATCTTTATTCTTCAATTAAAATTTAAAAAACGCAAAACGAACTAAATTATTTATCCCGGGTATATTTAAGTACGGCTTTCAAAGATTTTTATACAAAATATGCTTCAATGTGTCAAAAATGGCCAATTTTTCCATACAATGTTAAATTTCATACAAAACAGCTTTTTGTAAAAAAAATATAATAAAAAAACTATTCCCATTACATGCATAAATTTATTAACCATAATAAGTATTGAAATGATACTCACAATGATATAAATTTAATCGAAATCGCATGAATAGAACCGGAGCAACTAAAAACTTTCGGAACAGCCCTCGTACTTTAAATGAATGCCGCCTGTCCTTATCGGACTGCAGCACTAGGTTTTAAACGTACGAAGGCAGATAAAAACGTTAAACAGTTTTTTTAATTGTAGATCTTTCATGAAGAAACTTCCTACTAGGAAGTTGCTGGCTTAGTCCATGGAGCAATCATTAATTTACTAATGAACACAATGGATGTCTTTAGTAACTAAAATGAAAGTATCTTGCGGCGACAGACTATCCGTCCCTCTTTTATCATATTATAACATAGTATAAAAGTCGGGAAATTTCGTGGCTACATACAGTGGCAAAAATAAAGTGCTAAGCCTACTGAAAGACACTGCAAAATGTTATTCAGGTATTTCAGGTAATATTAATTATCGAATAAGGCTTGGCTCGGTGCCTTGATTTGAACCTTAAAAACACCAAGTTCACGAGTCTCACGATACATGCTCGTCAAACAAGTTTCTGTGAGGGGTCAAAGCAAAAAGTTACGCAAATTAGAACCTTCACTATCTTGTCGTGAATAAAATTATGCAGCATTAACTTGAAATTGGAAAACTATTTCGGCAACTTTCAATTCGAATTCCATTATTCAAATACGGCTTTACTCGGCCAAGTGAACTGAGTCATTGCGGTTGCATTCCCTGACAATGTTCGCGATTTATCGGTTTATCATACTTCCTCTGTCGTTTCCGTAGCCGCTTGCCAACGCTGATAACAGAACTGTCCATCTGCATTCGTCCCCATTTACGTGATAACATTGTAACGAGCAGCCTTTTTATTATTCGTCGTTTTAATCTTTGTTTACCGAATCACATTGACGGAAAATCATTCCTCTGATGTTGTCTTTATGGCGCTAGTACCTAGGTATGTTCTTATTACAAAGTTTTGTCCACTCCTCGTTTTCATATGAATTGAAAGCTTATACTAAGACGCTTATATTAAACTTACTCATAGAATATTATTTGTGTATCTACAAACGTATCTAATTACGGTACTATTTCAAAATAATAGTATTCTGAATCACTCATTCGTTTACGTTACTGATAAACGCTAATTCTTAGGTGTGACAACCTTGCCGGAGAAAGATAAGCATACCTGACGTACGTAGCTGTCACGGTGCCAAACGTCCGCGCTATCTTCAGTATCGTGCGCTTTACCGGGAAGTGTGTAGTGTATGGCGCGTGCATACGATGTGTTTACATGTGCGGTTGCTCTGCGACGCGATCTGGTGGCCGCTGGTGCGGCTAGCCCGCGCGGCGAGCACTTACGACGACGACTATGACCAGGTCTGTCTGCTTCAACATACCATGTTCAATGTTCACTGTCATGCTTTGCGATAGGGTTTATTCGGATTCTTCGCATTAAGCAAGCGCTTCATTGTTTTCTGATACCGAATAGTTCTTTATGCTCACTTATCTCATTATCTCACATGGGGATTGTTTTGTGGTTTTGATAGTGACTTACTCTTTTATTTCTTTTCAACTCTAGGATCAATAATTTCCCGAATGCACACTCATCCGTTCTGTTTGCTTATTGTGCAATCACTGAGGATGTTTTTCTTGAGGACTTTTGCAATGCGCTTCTTTGTTTTCTAATTCCGATTTTTTGTGCTTACTTTGTATCCTTACCACGGGGCAGGCTTGAATATATTCTAAACCGGGGCGGCGAGGTCATCAACTTCCACATCGTTTCCTTTGCGTTTCTAATCGTATGTGGCTTGTAGGCGGTATAGCGTGTGATGCGCTCGTGAAGTGATGTTTATCAAAGCTGGGCCTCCGCCCGAGGAGGAGCGCCGAGGTTCCGTGTCCAACTGGTTCTCTTCACTACGACGGGGCGGACGGCGCCGGCGGGAGGAGCCCTCGCCCTCCAACTACGGATCGCTGGGAAGGCGCAAGGATACGCAGCCCCGTGGCAAGACCAGGTCTGCCTGGGACCTTACTTCGGTTTCTAGACTGGTCTGTAACGCTTTGCTTCTAATTAACTGTTGCAATTGTAACATTTATCGCGCATCGTATTAAGTGTTTATAAATACGATCTAGCCATACTGAAACAGGGCATATTTAACATTTTTGTGAAATTAGATGTGCTTTTTCGTAGTGACGGCAGCTTATATATCTTGATTATTCAAAAGCCAGCAGTTCTTCTGTTAGTTTCGTCTATTAATCATATTAGTTACTTTACCTACTTCTTTACCATTTTGAGCATCAAAATGGCCAGCAACGTAAAAGAATAGTTACTAATAGGAGGTGCCGAATGGCTGGTCCAATACCTACGTACGAATGTAGAAATAAGCAGGAGCACGTATTCTGTGACGTTCTAATTTGTAATTAATGAAAATAAAACATGATTGATAGCTCTACTTCGCGTGCAATCAATACTTCGATCTTAATCTACATAGTTATTACGTATTTAAATCCCACAGGGTTACTGAAACTTATTATTTCAGGCTTAGGTTACGCAAAATGTCACATTAGACGTATTCGTTCGTGGTGGCGCCGTACACTTGGCTCCAGGCCAACCACGCTGCATCTATGACGGCCACGGGTAGTTCCCACTGGGTAATTTCTTTTCTACATAATCCAGACCATGTTTTATGGGTATCGCGTATACAAATTATTAAGATCTAATTTTAAAGGAAATTTCGTAATCAAAGTTGTTTTTTACTGTTTCATACAATTATAACGGTCCCTGGCGAATTTCTACATACACTTTTAGATTTTTCCCTTAGTGGATGGATAAGGTTTTCGTTGAATACCTTTTATTCCCTTTTATTTGAGTTTTATTTTGCGGTTATGTTAGTGTTATTGAAGCTTGACGTAATAGTATTTAAAACATTTTGTTCGCAAACACAAGTTGTTTTCGCGTTATCATTATCACTAGAATGGTCAGATAGCGGCTGATACGCGGAACTCATCGGTAGCAACTGTGAAAACATCTAGCGTTATTGACAATGTATGTGAGTCAGTCTTCCTAAATGTAACCGTAATTTTTGTTTCATTGAAAGCCGAGACACAAATTCTTATTATTATCGTCAAGATATTTTTGATAGCCTTATCAATGTAATCGTTTTGATTTCGTCAACATTATCATCAATATTTTGAAGAATTGTGTAACATTATAATTAGTACCTACTCATGTATTATATTACTAAGACCTTTGGATCTTCGTTGATCAGTTGACCACCTACGTTGCTAAAAACATGTTATCCAATAAAGTTATTAGAGATTCGTTACACAAAGAGTAAACTGTTTTGTAACCTTTATGAAACCTATATAAAAAGTTCCGGCATTTTAATGCAGAAATTGTAAGTTTTTTATCGGTCCCGCTAATGTGTTTAATAGTGTTAAAGATATCCGACGCATTCGAGGAAGGCTGCACCCGACTACAAAGTGGATGCCGCATCCGCCAGTTAAATAACACTATTGCAATCGCTGGCCAAGCGTTTGGATCGGTTAAACTGGTATTGTTGGGAATGGGACCTCTAGATCTGAAAATTCTGAAACAACGGTTTGTTAAGGTCACGTATCAGGTCACTATCTTTTAAATAGGGGTATCCAAGGAACATAAAAAGCGTTAACTAATGTGTCTTAGAAATAGTCACCATTGCCGTTCTTGTCTGGCACATGAGTCTACATTCTAGTTTTGCGGTGCGGAGTAGTTGGTTTTTTACACTTATTTCACCATTCGTGCTCTTTAATAATAGTTTTAACTGGTCAGATTTTGTACCAGAGAGAGAATTGTATTAACTTTCCTCCAATTTTTTTTAATCTAACGTAATAGACGACTCGGAACCTAGCGGTTCTAGTGACAAATGAGCCTTCAGCGATTGCTCGGCTGCATTCAGGATTCGTCAAGAATAACCTCAGTGGCTAAGCTGCCTCGGTTATCACTCTACTCATACGTGCAGCAAGGGGACGGCGTGGACACAGTAACATAATAGCACCCACTTGTTGCCCTTTACCACTGTTTTACTGATCTCCTTGTTTGTAAGCCGATTAAATAACGCGGGGACATTTGAGCCGCGCTAAGAAAATATTGACTTTTCAATGCCCGCATGCCGTATGTTGACTTCTTATTAGGTATTATACCAACATCAGCATCTTTTATATGCACCAAGTACCCAACCCACCAACTTGTACACCAAACTATAACACCGCGAACATATTCAAAATACGGCCTCCAATTGCAATCCAAGCTCCAACTCTTAATTTACGTGCAAAGTTGCAAATTGTTTATCAAACAAGACAAATGAGGATGGATCGTACCGAATGTCTACGTAGATAATGGATGAGAATGCGATCGGTGTTGCAACCCTTTTGCAACTGGGGCATTCTGTTTGTGAGCTAAAGGGGTCTCGTAAACATAGCTGACATTACTGAACAGATGTGTATGATGGGAAACGGCAGTTCGCTGTTGCAAATACTTGGACATAAAGCCTATAACGATACTAGGCGTACACACGACATGAAGTGCGTGAATGATATGGAATAGATTTTTTTTAGAGATACCTACTATGCCTGGTCTCTTTTTAAAATTAGCTAGTGTGACTCTTGCTTGCCTAGCGCCCAAATTTTAACATGTCTAAAATTGGGATTTATTACGTGGGTATTGTTATTGTTTGTCAACTTTGCCCAAACATGATTTGTGTAAGGTCGCAAAGTAAAGGCACATGAAATGTATGGGCGAGCCATCTTGCCAGACGCCTTCACTTTCTGCACAGACTACAAGAATTACTACTACTAAAAGAATCGAGAAATCTGAAGACTTCATATTGAGACGAGTGTTTGAACACAAAAACTAATGTCCATAATAGTAACGTCACTGACGCTTATTTCGGAACACAGCAACACCAAATTACCAATACCCCACTTTACGCGAGTGGTAAATTCCGTAAAAACTCGCGTTAAGTGTAAGGGTACGAATACCTCGCTTCACGCAAAGGATATGTCCACAAAAAAGTGAAATAACGTTTGAAATTGGCGTTAAAGTGAAACCGCGTGACCGCAGAGTTGGGCAAAAAGTAATACGATTACTTTTGTATGTGCACTTTGTAATCTAGATTACAAACTACACATACAAATGTAATTTACAGAAGTATATTACAATTTTAGAATTATAGCTAACGTGAGACTCAAACATATTTAAATATTTATCACACGGGTTACTCACGTAATTTAAGTCGATAATTGCTCGACATGTTTCGATCCATTTAGAGGATCCTCATCATGGAGTCCTCTAAATGGATCGAAACATGTCGAGCAATTATCGACTTAAATTACGTGAGTAACCCGTGTGATAAATATTTAAGTATATTACAATGTTAGTTTTCTGGTGACAGGGTCCCTTAAAGCGGGGTATTACTGCATTTAGGCGCTGCCGTGTGTCGACACAAATGTGTCATATTGTATACTAGCCTTAACAATGTTTGAACGACCCAATATAGTGCACATGTGCCGAACAATGGTCGTCAGATGGCGTCAATAACGTTTCATGTCCCATTATCTATACGATATTGTTTGTATAATCCATATGTTGTAGTGGAAACATGAGCGCTCGCGCTCCTAGGCTGGACAAATAGTACACCGTGATTTAGTATGTAATCGTGTAGTACATGTTCGGAGTGTCCGTAGGAATCATGTTGATGTCTTCTGCCTTTAGGGTGTCGACATATCAGCATTTTGTCTATAGAAAATAGTATGAGACCGCGCCCAGCTTTCCGCACACATAGCTACGCATAGTACGCAATGCTTACGCGTCTCATACTAATCGACCAATTTCAATAGACAATGGGTACGCACGCTAATATATCGACGCTTATCATGAAGAACGCTGCATCTGAAGACATTATCTTGTCGTAATTTGAATGAAGCACTAGAATTCCAATTGCAAGCGCGTACTATTTTGGAATATAGCGTTGTTCATAATAGTGGGTAGCGATGGAAAATACCCATATCTCGGTGGTCTGATCTTCCTTTCCAAGTGGAGAGGTCACCTACACCCCTTGTGTGTGCCAGAAGGATTTCTGAGAATGCTCAGGTTCAAGCGGTAACAAAGTTTACGAGAACGAACGAAGCGATTTGCTATTGAATAGTGAAATATGCATTATCTTAATCTTTCTCATTACTAACGCAATAAGCAAAATGATGAGGCGATACAACGCAAAACAAGTCGTGATTTGAGGATCTATTGTATCTTACTTCAGGTTATTCGAGTTTGATCATGGTCTTAGTCAAAGTAATTCGGCATCTGACTAGTTAGTCCTAGAGTAGATTTAAGAATAACTAATCAAAAAAATAATTACGATGTAGGAACACTTCTTATTATTGAAAAAGTTTGCCGCCTCTTGAGGCTCAGAATTTGTAACCCGGTAAATCAAAGTAAAGTAGGTAAGTAAGTTCTTTATTTGCGTTAAATGTGGTTTAAAAAACTAATAATAACAATTAGTTAATTATGGGCATTCTTAACGACATATTAAGTTATTGCCTATATGTACATTCAGTAAAGGTACCTTATTGTTGTATTTTTAGATTGAATCGTATCATAAAATATGTAAATAAGGATAAAGATTAATTTTGAGATGGTACCTGAATATTCCTTTACGAGTGTTATAAATAACGGTAAACAAGCTCTTGCGTATTATATTTGGCAGTATCGCGATTTTTACGGCCGTATTTGCCTCCATAAAACTGGTAAAACCATGGTTTTATTACTGGATTAAGTTTCTAAGGGATAATTAATCAAATCGTGTGTTTTTACCGAAATGATACGATGATACCTACCTACCTTACGTAATCGCAATGTCAGAGCCACTGAATGCGATTAAAATAATTCAGTACCTACCGTCAATGATCTGTCGTAACAAGCAATCTAAACTATTTTTTTTTTAAGTTTATACGGGTTTGGGTAATATGTCTTTAAACTGCCAAGTGTAGTAACACCAGTGGATGGGCAGTAGCATCCCCTTCATACTATACCGTTCAATTGGGGGATACTTGGGGGATGCCTTTGTCCAGCAGTGGACGTCTTCCGGCTGATAATGATGAAGTTTGTAAGGCAAGTACCTAGCTGAAATCCAATCAACACACGAAGCTTGTCAGATTTGCAGAATGGCGATAGATATTGGTTTTCTGATTCAAAGGCCCTTTTCAACCGGTCCTGTTTATTCAGGCAGCAAATACGGAGCATTTCTATCTACTATTTTCTATTTGATATTTTTGGTGCGACCGATTTTCTTTTTAATAAACTAACAACATAACATACTAAAGGAGAAATGTATTGGGGATTTCTTAAGGTTGTATCTTTTCAACATTGTACAGACAGAGAGGAGTATTTTTATGAAGCGCCTTTGAATCCTAAAATCGAAAATTTCAATCTGCGATGCCAAAGTTGCTCTAAATGTTTTCGACATTTTCATTTAATGAAATTACCTAGTAAACAAACGTCTCGATTGCCATGTTTATACTAGATATTTAATTACCCTCGGTAAATGTTTGGTATTAATCACGTACACAAAGTCAAAATACAAGAGGCTCAGAGGGGTCGGATTCCCGCTGCCGGCTTAACTTCATTCAGGCTTTAACCAATGGATTTAACATGTCGAGTTCGCAGTATGACGGTTATATTTTACTTAATTAGGTGTTGTGTTTATCAAAAATTCACGAACCTACGTTATATTTTATATTATAATGGTACCAAATTTGTATTCAGGAGTAGGAAGAATCGATTCAGGTCATTTAGGGAGTAATTTGTACCCAAGTGACATAAATGAGTTGGTGTATGTAGGTACCGTGCGGTTTTAGTGGGTAGACCAGGACCTCGTAGACGTTGGAGTCTGTGATGACCTGGCTATGTGAGCCACCCGAGTCCGTAACGCATTTTCCCCACTTAAAAAAAGGTTAAAAATGCTTCACTCAAGTGATAGGGTACATGCGGACCATGCTGTATATCTGGTTGGAAAATGATCCAATCATTTATTTAACTAGGTGGTAACATTTTCTAGTTTCTTGGTGTCACAAAATTTCAAAAGCCTATTATTTAAATGTAAAATTTCGTTTTGTCCCTAATATATTATTGCTCAATAAGAGAACTTAATTAGTGAGGGACATAACTCGTGACGTCACACTTGAGCCGCGTTTCCACTTAGTGTTCGGAGTCTGAGCGAGCATTCACTTGTTCGTGGGCTGACGAACGAACATTTTGCTAGGTGAAATCCCAAGCCAACCCCCAAGCCCTGCCCAAGAACGAACAAAACACTAAGTGAAAACGCGGCTTAACAACCATCGGTTTTAGTATACAGAAAAGCTTCTGTACGGAGTTACCCATGTTGTTAAACCTCGTTATCGCGACCACATCTAGTTTTAAACAAACTTGTAGCAAATGCTATTGACTTTCCACGCGCCCCCAACCAGTCGACATAAAAGTTCACACAAAAGACTGTCATGCATGCCTGACTGCGAGCCATTTCCTTTTGTGCATGCTTTAGATTTGTTTGGAAAATACATGGATTTCTATCGTGTTTACTTTGCAAATGTGCTACAGAATCTGATGTTTGTAGCCAACGAACTGTGAATGCCTAGATCAAGGCATATACGTACAGTCAACCGATAGCCGCACTCATATATGTACAGTCGTGAAAAATTTAAAGTTTATAATTATGCAGAAATTAATAATTAAGGTTTGATGAACTGGTGAAGTCAGAACTGACCTTGACGTCACCCTATAAGTATAATTTGATTGTTTTACTAACTACAACCAACATTCGCTTGATTAATTCATTATATTCTATTGAATATACATTATCTTAATAATTATTCAGTATATATCTTGTTTCAGTCCGTTGATACTATTAAAACACGTAAAACATAAAACAAATCTTCATTAACCGTTTCAGTGCGGATGACACGCCCATGAATGTTTTTAACGATTGGCGTATGACCCGCTTGGCGTATCATGAAAAAATTGTTCGCCGCCATAGATAAAAGTTTATGAAAATGGAATACGCAACGAATCGGTTAAGTACTTAATAAAAAAATCGAAACGAACCTACATTTATTTTATTGTTAATTTTAATTACATACCAATCAACCGTGCTCTACACAAATGCAAGAATAAGTTAAACCTTAACATATTTGTTAACGGCAGGGTTAAAGTTTAATGAACTGATTAATGTTATGAATGGCGCTGACGTCATGCCAGGGAATACAGACAGTCTAACTTCACACTACCAAATTTTAACATAACATAACTGACGGTTTGAAAGTTGAAACATATACCTTCGCGTATTTATAGTCTACAGTATATTTTTATGAAACAAAGCGTCACCTGCCACATTGTTTCGCTTGTAAATAATTAAAATTAGCTCATTACCGTCGGGACTTTTTGAATTTGTTCTTGAAAGTCGTGGCCGTGTTCTTGAAAAATACTTTTACTGTTTTGTACCTTATCCCCTTGTGATAAGACGAAAGTAGTATACATATTTCTCAT
>JALPQI010016354.1:0-34178 GCA_025490895.1 Thaumatotibia leucotreta
AAAATATAAACACATTATAAAAATACCTAACCTAGAGTGCCTATACGCGCCGTGTCCAGGATTACCGCCGTCTGCATCTGACCCTTGATCCAACCACCTAGCGATATCTTCTTAGGTGTTGATCAAGACCCTTCGCTATGAGACCATTTGCAGAAACAACTATTGGCACAATGATCGCCGAATCAACCTCCCACATGTCGGTTACCTCGTGAGCCAAGTCAAGGTACCTGGCTTTGTCCTTCTCGGCCTTCACGAGGTTCTCGTCATTGGGGATCGTGATGTCGATGAGCATTGCCCGGCGTTGCGATCGATCTATCAGCACGATATCAGGCTTATTGGCTACAATAGTCCTGTCCGTGACGATAGATCGATCCCAATAGAGCGTGGCACGACCATTTTCGAGAACTGCCGCAGGTGTGTACTTATAGTAAGGCACTTCGAGGCCCACAAGGCCATATTAAAGAGCAGCAATATTATTCTTATTTTTATTGCGTACTGTTTATTTACTATCAACTGTGTGTCACAGTAGAAGTTAGACAGAAAGTTTATTATTGGGCTTAGCCGAAACAGAGGATACGAGGCCCTTCGAGCGAACACAATGTTACCAGAGACCAGTTTAGGACGAATAAAGAAAGCTAATACAAAGGACTATGCTATAAAATCGTCCGCTGACAACCAAAACTCACTATAAAAACTGTCACTACTCTTAGCAACCTCTTATGTCCGCATTGAATCAGAACTGAGATACGATCTCTATTTCAAGTAGGTATTTGTTGCTTAGTGAGTTTTGGTTGTCAACCGACGAAATAAGGCTAATAAAAGCAATACAAACATGTGTATAGTATAGACCTATGTTCAGCAGTGGACGCCTTTATGATAGGCCAAGTTTGTAGGTAGCCTATTAACAGATTATGATTTTACAATAAAACATTAGTTCTGAATAATAAGTTGGCGTTGACTCGACATTTGACTTGTTTTAAAAGCATTAAGTGTACTGGACAAAAATACCACATGCAATTTTATCATAATCAGATTCACCACCACAACTATCACAATTATCACAAGTAGAGTGAAACATTTTAGCTACCCAGTTGGTTTAGGTGGCTTAATTTCAAAGATACAGTAGCTACAGTCGTTTTTGATAGCTTAAATAAAAGGGTAAAAGCCAAACATGTTTTTTAAATGGTTTGAAAATTCGTGGCTATTTTAGTTTTTTTTTATCGTACTTTGAAATCACTTACATCATTTGCATTTTCAAGTAACTAAAATTTTAAATTGCTGTCTACTTGTTTTCTTGAGACAAAGATGTTTCAAATCACTTATCTGGTGTGAGAACTATAAAAAAATCACCTGCAGTAAAACAAGTACCTACTGTTATCGATTTATTCTGCAGTTTTTTCCGACAAATCTTAAAATTTTAAATTAAAAAAAACTAATAACATTTGTCTAAAACAAGTATGGCTAAGAATGTTCTCAATGGCCTAGACTATCTCCTACTTTCGGCTTTGCATCCGGTTACCAAAAAAAAAAAAAAACGCTCTGTATAACCGCTAACCATAGTAACGATGTCCAGTTATCTCTATCGGTACTAACCTACACAATTGTCTATGATGAGTAAGAACGAATGTTTTATCAGTTCCTTATTATTGACCCGTCTCTTTAAAACGTAAGTTTGTTCTGTTGAGAGCATTTTCCTCCGTTGTAACTGTAAGTAAGCTAGCGAGTCTTAGTTTATGTAGGTACTTACTTTTATTGTGCTACCATTTTCTAGACAGTTTCGATCATCATCATCATATCAGCCGAAAGACGTCCACTGCTGAACATAATAGGCCTCCCCCAAAGATTGCCAGGTTCGATAAGAAGTACATAAATAAATAAATAAATATCTTGGGACATCTTACACAAATCGACCTGGTCCCACGGTAAGCTCATTTTAAATCTTGCGATATGGGTACCTGGTCACTCAGAAACCTGCATTCTGGCAAGAGTGTACCAATGAAGAAGAAGAAGGTCATAATGGGCTAACATACTGAATCCACCGTACAAAAAAAAATGATAAAAATATTTTAAAAAAGTTGCCAGTTTTAACGAGACTCGGAACATTATCGCTTGGTACCCACATCACAAGCCTTAATTGATCTTACCGTGGGACTAGGTCGATTTGTGTAAGATGTCCCAAGATATTTATTTATTTATTATAAACAGTGACTCAGGAGACACCGTGTAAAAGAAATCCTACATTTTATTCGTCTTTGTTCGTGCTCGAAGCTATTGTCCTCATATCTCAACAGATAAGCTTGAAAAGACATGTTATGCTCGCCGTAGTTGCGAAAGTTACGAAAGTTACGGACTTTGATGTAAGTTTAACAACGTTACTCCATTTTGTTGTTTAGTTTTGAACTATATACATTCTCACGTGACTTAAGGGTCTTGAAATGCAATAAAGTTTTGGAATTATGTTAGGACGCTGTGACATGGTATTCTTATCATGAACAACACCGCATTTATAGTAAGTTGGAAGTACTAGTACCTGACGCTGTACCAATACTCGTCATCATAGCTTGAGTTGCCATCGATAAGATAAAATCAACTATTAGGGCAATAAAACGATGGTAAATGTAGGTATGTGCCTTTAAAGCTTTATATCCCAACTTTGAAATAATTAGCTTATATCAAAATTATTTGCTTAAATTTAAGACAGGCTGACATTTATTAGGACTGAGTGTAAATATTTTCAATGTCCCAAATTGTGCCATTCAAACTTGTACTGAGGTGCCATCTATTGGAACTGTCAGCAATGGCACCTGACACTTACTCGTAAAATGGAGTTGACTAAGAAAATTTGCAATTTTGAGAAATGTTGATATTGGCACCCTATAAAATAAATTCTTTTTAACAAAATTAACAAACTCCTCTCCCAAAACACATGACAATACTTAATGTAGATTTATATATGAGCAAAATATATCGTGATTCACATAAATATTCTATGTTCACATGTTACGCATTGGTCCTTCCTACCTTATATTGTGCACCTAGGGAGGTAGGTACAATCAGCGTTTAAACTTGCGAGTAATAATAGGTTTTCAGACAAAATAATATTAATTAACGTACTAACATTTTTGTAACTCCCTAAGAAATTTCGGTTTTCTATGATTTCCGCAACGCATGCAAGCAATTGCTTGCATGTCTGAAAAAGATAATACATTATATCCATTGCATAATAAATTATAAGTAATATTACAAGCGAAAGTCTGTTTCTAATAAAAAAGATTAAAAAAAATCTTAGGACATCTTACACAAATCGACCTAATCCCACGGTAAGCTTAATTAAGGCTTGTGATGTGGGTATCGGGCAACGATACATATAATAGAGAAATACATATAGAATAGATACTTAAATATATAGACAGCCACGACCAAGGAACAATTTCTGATAAATAAATACAAAAATAATGGCCTCGCCGATATTCGAACCTGGGACCTCCAGCTTCGTAGGCAGGATCACTATCACTACCAACAAGGCTACGGAGGCTAAAATAATACACACCCAGCTAACTAAATTCCCGCAGAAATGCATTTCTCACAGTACTCGCGTCTAAAGCAACAAAAGGAAATTTTGAAATACTAGAGAAAATGAAATGTCAACGCCATCTGTGTTTCGCGACTGCAATTTCTGCGACGTGACATATGGACTGCATAGATTAAAATTATTTCCACAGAGTAGGTGCTATTAAGCTGTGAAAAAGTTAAATCTGCAGTTATAACGAAAATGGGCATATGTAATATAATTAAGAGTAAAGTGTATTCATACTTACTTGTCTTATTCATACTTACTTGTCTTATCATGTAAACAAACAAAACGTCGATGATGATCAAAGACAATCACTAGTGATTAGAAATGAAGATATAATGAAATGTCAGCGATAATTTCACTACTAACGTAAATAGAAGATTATCAATTTTGCACCGTCTGTCAGGAAGAGAATGAATTAGTACAATATTATATCAAAAGCATATTATTGAAATCAACTACAACATATTTGGTAAATTATTGCAATTTATTTTAATTTCATTTTTCCCTAGTTGTAGTTTAAGTATTAATATGGATATTATTTTCATGCCAACATTACGGTATTTACGGTACATAGACAATCTAGACATCGCAATGTCAGATGTTTTGAAAGCTATCCAATCGTAACAGCGTTTATTGACGAAAATCTTTACAGAATGATATTTTTCAGTGCTCTTTTGAGTGATTATAATACTTTGCGAGTTTTAAAAGTATGCAACAACATTTGACGTGATGATTATTGTATAATTGCAGAGAAAAGTGTGATAATGTTTTCAAAAAGTGTTTGTTTACATGATAAGACAAGTAAGGATGAATGCACTTTAAATCAAATCGCGAAAAAGGCGAAAAATCGTATAATATTGGATAGATAGATAAATAGTAGATATATAGAATACTCTTTATTGCACACCTTAACAAAAAAGAAAACATGGTTAAATTAAAACAGACGATTATACATAGAGGTACACAAGAAGCGGTCTTATCGCTATAAAGCAATCTCTTCCAGACAACCTTTGGGTAGCGGAAATAAATTAAAATAGTGATTGCAACATTTTTAAGAAGCACATTGTATAGGTACCTCAACATTTTATGAGGAAAGGTGATTAGCAAACGATATCAAAAAAGGAAAAAAATCTGAATTCAACTCCATGTTTTTTGAAATGAATGTCCTTGGCATTAAGTTCGCCTTTTGTATGTTAAGATTTTATTTTGTGCAATAAAGTTTAGATAAATAAATAAACTTTCGACTGGGTGAACCGATTTTGATGATAATTTTTTTATTTGAAAGTCACATAATTAGATTTGTATAGGAGAAACAAGTTCATTCATTTTTATGGCGTCCGAGCATGTCAGATTTTGTACTGAAGTTGTTACTTGCCTATGATTTTAAATATGTCTCAGGCCCTTGAGTATTCATATATTTTGTGTTGTTGCAATTAATATTACTTAAGGAGGCATTATTAATGTTTTTGTTCACTTCAACTTACAAAATTTGACGCCCGAAAGCTGCAAGCTGCGATTAAAGACGGACAACTCAGTGGATTTCACTGAGTTCATTTGACACACTAAGTAGATACGTTTGCTTGATCTATAGTATATACTATGACATCTGTGTTGAAAGCTAATGCTTACTGATTGGTCCCATTTTAATATGGTCCAGTTCTGACAATAGCATCCATGAAAAAAACATATAGTTCTTAAATTTGGACAATAAATGGACTAAGAACTCAATATCACGCCTTTCAATTTCTATAATTCTTTTTTAACCGACTTTAAAACAAACTGCTGGCCCCGTTGGTCAAAGTCGGAGATGATGATGGAATTTTCGAGAAATCGACTGAAGTCGGTTTTTTTAATTTTTAACTTCTTTATTCGCGATTTCGGCGTTTATCGCTTAGGTACTATACGTTTCTCATTATGATATTATATATACATAAAATCAAATACTTGTAAACATGAGTCTCTTAACAGATTCATTTTATGGTTTTTGGTTTGTCTGATTTTTGCCACACTCCTAGTTACTGAAATTCCAAAATGGCAGTCAAATAATAGACTTCTAGATAGAGCCTGATGACTAAAACGTTACGGAAATAAAGCTATTTATTTAAGAAAATGGAGGCAAAATTCGTCGTAGAAAATAGAAGACTTAATATAATGTGGAGACCTGAAAATATTGTGAAATTTCCGGAATATGTGAACAGTCCAAGGCAAAATAAGGTGTACATAAAAATGCTCATAAACATTTCAGACTGCTGGACGTAGGCCTCTCCTATTAACTATGCGTATAAACGCATTAGGAGGTAAATGCCCATAATCGCCACGCCGGGCAAGCGGATTGGCGATCGCAGTAATGTGTCCCCTATGATAACTCTGCTGCCCGTCATCAATAAAAGAATGGTCAGTGCTTCAATCCCTCTGTCGACTCTTACGACTCCCGCGGAAAGAGTTGGGGTGGTGACGAATGTATTCTTACTGCCGTCACCACACAGCTTAAATGAAAAATATGTCCCAGTGCGCTTTAATTCTGTGTAATAAGCGTAGTAGCATATTAATAAATAAGTACCTAAATAGCTTGTGACATCTTACAGAAATTGACCTAGTTCCACTGTAAGCTCAATTAAGGCTTGTGATATGCATACTTAAATGCATTGACAGCCACGACCAAAAAATAAATAAATAAACAAATAATACCCTCGCCGGGATTCGAACCCGGAACCTCCAGCTTCGTACGTTACGGTAGTGACCCCTACCAACTAGGCTACGGATCTGACAACCAGTAGATGGTGTTTCTATGCGATTTTATTACGCGTTTTTTTGTTAATTACCATCACCACTTTATTTACCGTTTATAAAAGCAACCGAGACTATTATGCCAGAATAGCAGACAAACATGCGTCTGCTACAAGATAATCGAAAATGACTCCACTATTTATACGCAGTTCGTCAATAATTTGTGAATGGTAATGACTTTATTGTTGCGACTCGCATAGAACTACCCTAGATTAAAAAAGGATGATGAAAATTGAACATGAATATTTTAATAAGAGCAGAATGCTCGCCCGATACTGCAATGTGCACTGAAATGCAACCAATGCATTTCCATTTGCATAGTCTGAGTGCATACGCTGCACGTCTCATTCCCCGAGAATTTCTCAATTATGTGGGTAAGTTATTGAAACGTCAATGTTTATTTGGAACGTTCATTTTCATCACACTAGCTTAGGAATATCTTTTCACCACGAGGATGATGCAAAGCTGCTTCTTGTATTTTTAAAATGATTGTGTAAAACTTTTTTATATTATGCAAAGACAGATAATGTAATTTAAGTTGCACTTTTTTTCCATAGTAAATGTATGAAAACAGTTTTTTTTAAATGTTTGGCTTTTTTGTACGTTACCGTAAGTTGACCCCTAGGAAACTATTAGTACTGGATAGGATTGGAATCGATTGGCATATCAAAATTAACGCCAATTTTCATTAATTTAAAATCGAGGGAAGGCCTTCTAAGACCATTTTCGCGTAGGTAATCTGGATCTGGTAGCTGCCCTCACTGACCCAAATGAATTTCCATCCTGTATTCTGACTCTATTGACGTCATGTCAGGATTCAAATTTGGATAAATCTTTGTGAAGGCGAAGCAAAAAGGGTTAAAAAAACTTAAGTAGCCGTAGAACGGGGTGACTTTGGAAAAAAATGGGGTTACTTTGGCGAAGTCTCTCTTGAGTCGGTCTCTCATTACTGAGTATCGTGACCAATAGATGGTTTTTGCCTGCGACCATATATAACATGGACGGACGTCTAACGCCAACTCAAAAATGCCCCCAAACACAATTGTTCAATTGTGCCAAGATGGGCAGGACATGGCACTTTTCTTAACACAGCGCATATTTCGGTGCAACATCTTTGACAAATGTCAATAGAATAAAGCCAATCAAAACTTTGATGGACCAATCAAAACTATTTGTAAATGGCGGTTTAAGATTTTATAGGTTGACATTGAAATTCATTACCGTGATGCATTGAAGAGGGGTGACACTTGTCAACTAAAATTTGAGACCGTTTTTTAAAGGCAATTTAGTATGGCGTGCGGCTTCCATGTTTTAGCATTACTGAGTATCGTGACCAATAGATGGTTTATTGCTTATGTAAGTGGTATGGTTTTGTTGATAGACTTGATAGACGTGATAAAATGGCCATAAAATTGTCAGTTGAATTTTATTCATTGGTCCTTTTCGGTTATAAAGTGCCTAATTTGAAAATCCGATTAGACTCAACTGACATATGGTGTAAAAACGTATAGACTATGAATTCAAAACTTAGATTTGATAGTCGCCCCTGCATTTTAGAGTCACTCCTGAATTTTAGAGTCACCCCGTTCTACCACTTTTCAGAGTCACCAGATTACAGTTATGAATCTTGTGGCTGATTTCATGTATCGCCTGTAAGTATATTTACACATATATATATTTTCATCACACTTGCTGTCTAAGCGCGCCATTGCTTGGGAGTAATAGAAAAGTAATATTCCCTAGAGAGTAATAGAAATATCAGTACGTCATTTAATAATATTATGTCTTAAAACTTATTTTTTAGTCGGCAAGTGTGATGAAACACATTGTATGCATCACGGTAGATAAGCGGAACAATAACTCGAGTCATAAGTCCTCCGCCTAACGGTGTCGGGATTCTAACACTCTCGTTAGTAATTCCGTACTTACCTCCCTTGATGCACAATGTACTAAGCTAACATTTTCACCATGTCTCGCTTGTCAACCCGTTCAAAGCCGTTTGTGGGGGAGCGAGCTGTCAGCTTGTGCGAAGTTATGCAGAGCAGAGGCAAAGAATATTATTCAGAACATGAACTTCCTTGAAAACGTTTCAAATTTTCTGCGGCAGTACCGCGAACTTTAAGGCTGCGGCTCCATTGAGGCGGAGAGGAGCGGAGATGTGCAAAATTGACCAATTACATTCTTCAAATTCAAAATTCGAAACACTGTGATGCGGTCTCATTGGCCAATTTTGCACATCTCCGCTCCTCTCCGCCTAAATAGAGCCGCAGTCTAATAGTGACCTTGCCTACAAAGCTGGAGGTTCCAGGTTCGAATCCCAACGAGGGTATTATTTATCCTTTCGTCTGCGGTAGAGCCAAAATTGGGTTTCTCGAACTATTCAAATTTAAACTACAAATTACACGGTCAAGGTTTCAAGTTTTAATAGCAATTTTTTATAGCCACAGACAAAAGAATGGCTCTTGGTATTTAAGTATTTTTATGTGTACAGACATTGTATACATCATCGCCTGGTACAGTCAAGAGCAAAAGTGATCATTACTATTCCATTTTACACCTTATTCCGTTGTAACAAAGTAAACGGTGATCACTTACTTTTGCTCTTGACTGTACCCACATCACAAGCCTTAATTGAGCTTACCGTGGAACTAGGTCGATTTTTGTAAGATGTCTCAAGATATTTATCTGTTTTCTATTTTCTATCACTCAGGCAGTCTTGAAGGCTAAAATTAGGGACTGTTGTTGTTTTCTGGCCATTTTTTTCCGCAACTCGACATGAAACGTGCCCATTTTACGTGGTCCCAACGCTGGCCCAGTACTTGTTGGGGACTTCATATACACCCTTGAATTTCTTCGCAGGTGTATGCTGGTTTCCTCACGATGTTTTCCTTCACCGTAAAGCACTTGTGAATATCAAAAAGTAGGGACTACTTCATGACTAAAGGTCTGACGTTTGGGTCAAAATTCTTTTCGTTGTCTTATTTTGTATCTTTAAAAACATGACGCAGTGGTGATTTTTGTATGAGATGATGTTCTGTTTTCAATTTCTCATGTGTGGATTAAAGTCTAGCCTGAAAAAGAAATATGTATGCACCGGATTTTTTTTTAATAGTGAGTCGAAACAGCAACTTTAAGTGACAGAGTGGTATAAAACAAGACAACGAAAAGAATTTTGGCCCATTTGAGGAATTTTTGATGTTTAACATTTTAAAAAATAAATTGTATACTTACATACTTGAAGACGTATTTTTTAAATGATAGTAGTAGGTACTTACCTGAAAAAAAAGAAAAAATGATATAAGTTTTGATGACCTGGTGAAGGTTGCAGGAGTCCGATGGATGCGGGTAGCGCAGGACCGATCATTGTGGCAATCTTTGGGGGAGGCCTATGTTCAGCAGTGGACGTCCTTCGGCTGATATGATGATGAATATGATGATAATGCCATACTGGAAACGTCGTTTTCTAAGCAAAAAAATTATACCCGCTTAAATCCCGAAAGATTGTCGTGAAAGTTTAAATCAGTATAGTTACCCAAGTTCTTTAGCAAACTACAAAAGAAACTGTAAAAATTAACATTCTGTACCTAACGACTCTCTAAGTTATGCAACAGACAAAGCGTGTATTTGAGATACGCCGCCATTTTGTTCGTTCCTTTGTAGAATGCAAAGCAAAGATAACCTTTTTAATTAGGTTCAGAACCGCGCCAAAGGTTCCATGCCCTTTCCATTTAGATTTTAAAGCCACTGCAATTGATCTCTCACTTTTTACGTTCAGGCTACAAAAAGTTGCGTACCCCTGACTAACTTTTTAATGACAGAAGCCCTGATTTACATTCTGGTTCTTAATGACTTCCCAAATGTTATCGTTTTTCGTCCGGATTCTCATTGATTGAGGATAAAAGTTTTAACGATAAAGGTTGACCAATCTTATTAGCAGCAGAAACCAATTTTGTAACATTAATTGCCATTTCGATTAACAATGTCGTTTGGACAATTTTTGACCGTATGGTGACGGTAGTAAGAATATTCGTACATCTGTCTCTACTCTAATCCAACTAAGGGATTATATAAATTGTCATTGACCAATTGTTGATAGAAAATTGGTGATTGGCGGCATCGTCATCATGATAGACACACTATCGCGATCGCCAATCCGCTTGCCCCGCGTGGCGATCACATTTACCTCCCAACTAAAGCATTCATTGGAGAGGCCTAGGCCATTTTATTCAAAGTTATCCCTCCCCCACATTTTTTTTTGGACTTGGTTCTTTTCTATTCGATGCCATTTTTTTTCTTTTTTAATGGCGGTAGGTACAAGATTGAAAGTCCGAAAAATGTATTTCTCCCATTAATATTTCAGTCTATATAATGTCTTACTGCTGGACAAAGGCCTCCTCTCATATATGAGAGGGATTGGGCTTTAGTCCCCACGCTGGCCCTAAGCGGGTTAGGAACTTCAATTACACCTTTGAATTTCTTCGCGGATGTATGCAGGTTTCCGCACGATGTTTTCCTTCACCGAAAGCTAATGGTAAATATCTGATATTCCATGTATAAGTTTCGGAAAAACTCATTGGTACGAGCCAGGATTTGAACCCGCGACCTCCGGAATGAAAATCAAACGTCTAAACCACTGAGCCACCACCGTTTCCGCACCGCTTCCCATTAGTTAAGATCAAAAGAGCTTACGACTCACTGTAAAACTCATATGAAAAATACCTATGTTCAAACTCATATGAAAAAAAGTGGTGGAGGGGGGCAGCAATTTTGAAAAATATGGCTCGCATACGTCCAGCAGACTCTGCAGAATGGACTGCAATATACTGATGATGTGACCATTTCATCTTAAAAGAAAAGGAGCCAAGTTCGTATTTCTCCAAACATTTTAATTAAACACAAGAATGCGCGAGGGAAATAAGAATATTTATGTAGCTCAGACGGAGTAAAATGCTTGTAATTTTAGGAAAGATTAGCAATGCACCGACAAGAAGTTAGCAAAGTTGCGACATATTCCATGTCGGAAATTCCCAGTATCTTATGAGACTGTTCCCGAGAACGAGAATTTATCGGAATACTTTGTGTAAGTCAAAATTATTATAATAATAAACGTAAGTAAATAAGAATGGAACAATAACAATGGAAATAAATAATAAATAAATAAAGTGTTAGGCTTTTATGACTCTTGTTACGTAGTATTCCGCTTACCGACCGTGATGCATACAATGTTTTTTGTCACACTTGCCGACAAAAAATAAGTTTTAAGACATAATATTATTAAATGACGTACTGACATTTCTATTAAGGTGCGTTCAAACCAAAAGAGCATTCGCTGTTCTATCCCCCGTTCTACGAAATCAACCAATCACGTTTTGTGTAACGATCGAATTTCGTAGAGTGGGGGGCTAGAATAGCGAATGCTCTTTTGGTTTGAATGCAATTTTACTCTCGCTACGCACGCAAGCAATGGCGCGCTTAGACAGCAAGTGTGATAAAAAGTATGTAACTTAATAGGAAAATAGTGTCTCACTCATTTAATGCTCATACTTGTGTAAAAACTTTTTGAGTAATGTTCTGTTGCAATAACAGATTCAGCCAAATACGGACTAATTCTAGATTTCAGCCTGAATGTTCAAAGTTACTACAGAATTTACTCCAAACTGAATCTGATGAAGTTTCATCTAACTGAGTTGCCATTTTCATTCGCTGCCAAATTACTAAGTTTCTTACATACCAGTGGAAAGAGAACCTAAAAATCTCTGAAACTGCTAGAAATGGAAGATCTTTTCAATTTGGTTTTGATAGAAATGGAAATAATACGTCTGCAATCAACCACTAACTTGATTGCAAGTAAATTGGAACCAGAAATTTGTATTAACGCTGTTTGCGATCTAATGTTGATTGTTGGTGGAATTCTACACATAACCACTATTTTTTTAACAATGACTTAATCCCAATTTTTGCATAATGACATTTGAAATGGAACACATCCTACTTATTTATGATGAAAATAATTTTGTTAACTAATGTGTTTATACGCACAGTTAATAGCAGAGGCCTACGTCCAGCAGGACACTGAGATAGGCTGACGATGTGATGTAATTATTACATAATGTTGACCACATATTATCAACAAAAAAATATATTGAATATTATAAAAGAAAAAAATTGGTTGTTCGTCACCCTTACAAAGAAAACTAAATATTTCACAGTTATATATGGCCACCATTTTATATAATACTCATTCCTACTGTTAGGTCAACTAAGCGTAAAATTAACTACACACCCGACAAGAAACCCAACAATAACAATAAATACTGATGATCCCAACAACACTGCTTTTTCATTTGCCGGTCATGGACGCTTTTGGTCTTATAAATGCCACTTTTTTGATATGAATCGAAAGTAATTTTGACTGGCTTTGATCCCATACTAAATGATTCAAATTATGGTTCCATAGTAAACTATGAGCCGTGTGGTGACGGCAGTAAGAATACATTTGTCACCACCCCAACTCCTCCTGCGGGTGTCGTAAGAATCGACTAAGGGATTGAAGTGTCACTGACCATTATTTGATAAAAGATTGATGATGGGCAGCAGCGTCATCATAGTGGACACATTACTGCGATCGCCAATCCACTTGCCCAGCGTGGCGATTATGGGCATTTACCTCCTAATGCGTTTATACGCTTAATAGGAGAGGCTTACGTCCAGCAGTGGACTATCATAGGCTGATGATGATGATGATAGTAAACTATATAGTTTTGCCATGTCTGTTTGTCTGTTTGTCCGCAGCATGGCTCGTTCGCCGTTAGTGCTAAAAATTTGTAATTTGGTATATAATATTAATCACGCCGACCAAGTGGTAGAATACAATTTAAAAAAAAAATTTTTTTTGGGTACCTAAGTACGGATATTTATTTTTTGCTGTAATCTATAGTGTGGGGAATCGTTGAATAGGTCTTTTAACATCGGAAAGATTTATATATTTTTTTATTTCATTCAATATTTTCGGAGACAATAAAAAAATAAGTCCCACCCTCTAACTTTAGATCCATGGGTCCAAAAGATATGAAAAAAATCATGAATCGAACATGATGATGATGAAAAAAATCATCAATCATCATATCGAGCTTTTAGAATATTTAAATTAAAACTACTTCGAACATAATCGTGTCCCGTTTTTGAATAACTACGGAACCTTTTACTAAGCATAGTCCAACATGCTCTTGTCCGGTTTTTTACCAATTCATGTCATTCCCCTTATACAAGATGCCTCTTGATATTTGATTCCTGAACGACTCTGTACTTTCCTTCCATTTATAGGCAATTTGGCGACCCATAAAATTTATTGTTGTCATTAGGTTACGAAATCGTTGCGGTACATTCACCTTTATATATATCGAAGCGGGCACGCTGCTCAAAAATATCTGGACATGCACTTTAAAGGTGCTAAACCAAACGAGCATTCGCTCATTCCATCCCCCGCTCTACGAAATTCGTTCGTTACACAAAACGTGATTCGTTGATTTCGTGGAGTGGGGGATAGAATGAGCGAATGCTCATCATCATCATCATGTCAGCCGAAAGAAGTCCACTGCTGAACATAGGCCTCCCCCAAAGATTGCCACAATGACCAGTCCTATGCCAACCGCATCCAGCGGACTCCTGCGACCTTCACCAAGTCATCAGTCCATTTTGTGGGGGGCCTTCCCACGCTGTGCCTTCCGGTACGTGGCCGCCACTCGAGAACCTTCCCGCCCTAACGGCCATCGGTTCTACACGCAATGTGCCCCACCCACTGCCACTTCAGTTTAGAGATTCGGAGAGCTATTTCGGTTACTTTGGTTCTGCTGCGGATGGTCACATTTTTAATCCGATCTCGCAGAGAGACTCCTAGCATAGCCCTCTCCATTGACCATTGGGTGACTTTGAGCCTTCTTATGAGGCCCATTGTAAACGACCACGTTTCAACTCCGTATGTCATCACTGGCAACACACACTGATCAAAGACTTTCGTCTTCAAACACTGCGGAATATTGGACGAAAATATGTGTCGTCCCTAAGAAACTAGTGTCTTAACTCTTACTGTTATTGAGTTATTAAAAAATAAGTTTAATAACTGAATAAGTGTATTGCAACCTTTATTACATCCTAATGTTAATTATTTTGACGTGTGCCGTCAGTCACCTGAGATCTTATTCTTAAGGTTCTCTCACACTTCCCATTACAATTTTTATTTATGAAAAAGAAAAAAAAAACATTTTTATATGAAATTAACAAAAGCCGATATACCAGGTAACTTTTATTAATGTCCCAAGAGACCTGTCCAATTTAACGAAAATCAATAAAAACACGGTGTATAATAAAAATGTAGACAAGATACTTCAATATTATGTACAATAATATGTACCTACCTATATTATTGTTTTACTTTGAACATAATATATGGGTACATATTACATGACTTTAGCTGTATTACATACGCCCTCAAGCTAAGTACATCGTCCGTTGAATCGGGTCAACATTGAGCGATTTATACGGCGTACGGCAGTTTGTCAATGTACGTACGGGATTAATTTAGCGTTTAACGTGAAGACCTAATCTGTATTATTTATGGACTAATTTAGGGCTCTAATTTAAAAAAGAAATACAACTGTACCGTTAAAACGAACGAACTTATAAGTTATACAGGGTGAAACATGAGTCGTGAACAGTAATACGTTTTTCTGACTCTATAAACAGTTAACAATTGAATGCCCCACAAGTTAGATAGAAATAGTCATGTTTTTTATTTATTTTTGTATTTTTTGTAGCTTTTTCTAATTTTTAAAGTATTTTTCAGAAATGATAACGCCTATTTAAGCTAGTTAAAAGGTTAAATGTAATAAATATCATTTAATTTTACACGAAATGACAAAATTGCCGTGTCAACCTCCATAGCCTAGTTGGTAGTGACCCTGCTTACGAAGCTGGAGGTTCCGAGTGCGAATCCCGGCGAGGGCATTATTTGTGTATTTATTTATCACAAATATTTGTTCCTTGGTCATGGCTGTCTATTTATGTAAGTAAATATATGTATCTATCTATTATATTATACAGGGTGTTGCCTGTAACAGGAGCAAAAAATCAAATGGAAGACTCCTCTGACTGCCTCTAGTTATTCGCAAAAGGTCCCAGTGTTTTAAAGTTATCCATTAAGGAGAAACAGTATGTTAAAGTTACGACCTATGAGTGATGTATCTAGGTATCACAACATTGTACCTTATTAACAGTGATCGGATTAGGTAGTGCCATTTCGCGGGACTTCGGTACGTTATCTTAGTGTGGACATAACTTCTAAGCCCGACATTTAAAATGAAAAGTAAAATTTTTGTTCGAAAGTTTACAATTTTATAGTTATTTTGTTTACTTTCAAGTTGATATTGATAAAAATTAGTCTAATTTTACTTATCGAACATGGTTTTAAGGGTATTTTTCCACAATAGCTAATTTTGTCACATGTGTGCCTTTATTAATGTTTTTCTAGTTGTTAATTTCACACTCCTTTACTTTTTTTACAATATCCTTTTATGTTTTCATGTTTCTTCAATTTATGACATAACAAGAAAATGTTCTCTAAAAAAATATAAGTCCCAGGATCCCGAGGCTTATCCATGTTAAGTATAATGTTTACGGTCATTCACCCGAAATGGCACTACCTAATCCGATCACTGCTTATTAATGATTAAACATATTGGTAGTTCAGTGGACATAAAACTAAATGAGTTAGCAAACTGGTTTAGCAAAAAAAAAATTTTTTTTTTGTGTTACACCGATTTAACTTTTTTGGTATAAGTCGACTGCAGTAAAACTACATAAAAAAAGGAAAAAAAAATTTTTTTTTTTCAATTTTTTTTTTTTTTTAAGTTTTAACTATTAAATTATGACTATTTATTGGGTTATTAGTGTACCGTTTCATTTTTTGCTCCTGTTACAGGCAACACCCTGTATATCGTCGCTTGGTACCCACATCACAAGCCTTAATTGAGTTTACCGTGGGACTAGGTCGATTTGTGTATGATGTCCCAAAATATTTATATTTATTTATTTATTACTTCAATTTGAAGAGGTAATTTAAATTTTTCCATAAAAATGTCTTGAAAATCCATTTGGATATCCCAAAGGCAAAACATACAAAAACATAAACTAAAAAAAATACAAAAAATAAATAAATAAGTTGTCAATTTTTAAGTAACTTGTGGGGTATTTATTTTTTATTTATTTTATTTTATTTATTTGGTTCACCAACAAATTGTTTACACTATTAATATCAATACTTACATTTTGCTTAGCTTAAACATTTCTTAGTGTAACAATCACTTATAGGTAAACACAGCATGCATTATAATAAAATTTCTAAATAGATATAATTTGATTGTTGGTTGTGTATATAGTTAATAAAACGTATTACTGTTCACGACTCATGTTTCACCCTGTATAATGCAGGGCATGGCAAAAATTATTCGGCCAAATGACACTTCTGCGAAAAGTTTACAATACAATTTTCGGCGAAAAGGCAGAAAACCTTTTAAAAGATTCAGTAATTCTTTATTCACAGATTTTTTTACAGTAATAACGCTAATTATTGAGCTTACCGTGGAACTTGGTAGCCTCCGTAGCCTAGTTGGTAGTGACCCTGCCTACGAAGCTGGAGGTTTCGTGTTTGAATCCCGGCGAGGGCATTACTTATCACAAATGTTTTGTTCCTTAGTCTTAACTGTCTATGTTTTTAAGTATCCATATGTCTATCTATTATATAAATATATCGTTGCCTGTAGTGTTATTCACTAAGGAAACCGCCTTGCTGTCAGCGCTGTGTCAGTGCTGCGGCAGCGTCGAGCCTAAAAATGGTATTCACTAATGTACTTTAAACGACACTAGTGCTCGGCGACGAATGCGGCGTGAGCTGGAACTACATTGCGTCGAAAGTTTGACGTTTAATGTATGAACTTCTTATTCTCTAACGAAAAACAGCGACGAACTCGCCCACAACCTCGCTTACAGCCTCGATTCCTAATGTCAAATCAAACAGCTAGGATTTTAGACAAGGCTGTCTTGACATCGAGCTCGTTGTCGAACGCAGCGTCGAATGTGTCAATAAGAGAATAGCATAGCTGGTACCCACATCACAAGCCTTAATTGAGCTTACCGTGGGACTAGGTTGATTTGTGTAAGAATGTCCCATTTAATAACTTATATGAAAGCTTATTACTCTCTTTATCTATACAGTAGCAGTATAAAAAATGTTTTCCGCCCTCTAAGATTCTTGTTTGGGAAACAAAGTGTAAGATGTCGAGCGCTCTCAATTAGAGTGGCTATTCGATCCAACCGCTCTCAGCTTTGCTCTACTGACACTTAACTGACACAATTTTCAGACATCAGACTGTGTCCGAATAGGTTTGCTTTTAAGAAATCTTTAAGGCTATACTTTGCTAGCAAAACTTAAAGTTCCTGGTATTTCATTTTTGTATGTTCCATCTCTATGTATTATGAGTAGGTATATGTATATTATTACGAAGTATATATGTATGTTTATTATATTATTATTATCTACGTATTCAGTATATTGTAATCTAAATGTTTGATGTTTTACTCACACATAAGTAATATACGCTTTTGTTGCATCGTCCAGAGCCTATCTGCTTTGCCCGAAGGTTGACTGGTATGATTTTTAGCATTAAGTTCGCCTTTTGTACAATAATTCTGTTTTCTTGTGCAATAAAGGTTAAATAAATAAATAAATAAATTTTCCTTGTAGAGTGGTAAGTCTCTTATTTCTAGCAAAATTGTACACCAATTAAACAGTAAAATCTAAAAAAATGTAAACAAATACTTATGAATGACTGACTTTCCACAGCATTAAAAAAAACTTTTTATCTAAAAAAATAAAATACTTAAAAGTAAAACCGCCTTCATTAAATAATTTTTGTGTACTTAGATTTTCTTAGCTAAATCTTTTACCCTATTGATTGAAATTTTTTTTTTTCAGTTTACTCAGATCATTTATTTATTGAATAAACAAGTCAATCTATGTACATACAAATTACTTAAAACTAGTCAAAAAGACCCCCGCGAGTCGTCCCCGGTGCAAAGGTGCCCATCACACTAGCCGCGTTGCCACGCTGAATGGCGACGGACAATCTTTGCACCAGGTACGAACCCGCGCGAGCGTCAGACCCTCTCTCCCTAATACGTCGTCCCACTTCCCTTATAAAATCAATAGAATCTGCCCCCCAACACCCAGTCGTCTCGAACGCAAGGGGTACAAAAAAATAACTGCCCTCTAACGTCCCATACTTGTCACGTTTTTTTTGGGCGGCAAAATCTGCAGCGGCACCAGCCGATCGCACCGTCCGGCTTAGATGTGAGGCGGCAAATGTACTAACGCACGTGGCGTCCCATAATAGGCACCTCCCCCTCTGCCACGGTACTAATGTTATACCGTCCGGTCTTTTGCCATCGGTGCGGCACAGGCCCGGGGGCTCAAGGACGCAAGGGATGTTGGCGGATATCAGGGCTCTCCTCACGATATCATTGAGGGCGTGGTGGCGTGGAAATCTACCCGAACAACGACAACAACTTAACGCGTGATGGCCATTGGCCTCCACCCTGGAGCCGCAGATGCATATATGTGGTTCACAAACATTGCAGCCCAGGCGGAGAGCAACTGCCACCCGCAAGGAGTTGTTGTCGAGAAATGTTCCAAAATGTGGAGCAGGCAACGCATGTAACCACGCCCCTGCTTCAACCCTCGACACCGCCTTTAGCCTCGCCAAATCCACCCCCTCAACTGCATCCATAAGTCTTGTAAGAGCGTCCTTGGCCCCAAAATCATCCCACGCTCGCTGCACCCACGGCGCTTCGGGCAGCGACGCAGACGGGTAACGAGCCACCCACCTTGACCGCGCCTCCTCTGCAAACGGAATGATAACCCGATCTCCTTGGCAACTCAAGATCTTAGAAACCAGGCCACTCACTCCATTCGCTGACGCCAAAAAGGCGGGCACACCAACGTCCTCCGCACGCCGCAGACCGAGCCCACCATACCGTATGGGCAGAGACGCTTGGACCCACTGACTATCCGACAAAGACACATTTAAAATTGCCTCTGCCGTATCCCTCAACGCTAGATCCAAATCGATTATGTCACTCGGACACAACCACGTAGGTGTAGTTCGCAATAAATAAGTGATTTTAGGCACCGCGAAGCACATACGTAGAAGGGTCAGAGCTACATGGGCACTAATGTTTTTAAGGCGTTCCTGGGCGAGCAAAAGGAGACGCTTCCTAGTCTGTATCGCACTGGAGATAGCGTCCTGAAATATTGGCGAACCCAAAAGGAAAAAGGTTTCATGCGACAGCTCCTTAAGACCAGGAAGCAAAGATCTAAAAGAAGAAAGAGAGGAAGGGCAGCTAGGTCCACAACAGAAAACCTCACACTTCCCCGCATTTACCTCCAGTCCCATATCCTTCAGACGGGGGATAAGAAGAGCCAAGTCCTGCTTTAGAACCTCCGGCTTTCCCCCTAAGGTGCCGTCATCTAAGTACCAAATGTTAAGGGGAGACTTTAGAGACGACACCGCTTCATGGATAGCAAGACTGAAGACAAGCGGTCCTAGAGGATCTCCCTGCTGCGCACCCACCTGCGAAAGAATTAAAGTGTCATCATACACAAGATTGGAAGGAGAAAGATAGATCTGTCGTAAAAAAGGATACAGTGAAGGTACATGTTTCTCCACTTCGCCCAACAAAACATCCCTCTCCACGGTATTGAACGCGTTCCTAAGGTCCAACTTCATAACGAGGCAGTCTGCATTCCCAGACTCCGAGACAAAAGCACGAGTGGCATGAATTGCGGCCTCACATCCTCTTTGCGTGCCGAAACCCAACTGATGTGGCTGGAGATACCCTGCCAAACGCTCCTTAACGCTGTAACACCCCAACTTAGCCACTAAGCGGCGAATCGTACTACCCACCGCTATTGGCCGTATGCCCCCCTCTTTTTTTGTCAGGGCACACAAAGAAGCTCCGTACAGATATGGACAAATTATGGGGTTCAGACGGCCACTAAGCAAAAAATTACTTAATTTTACTAATGACTCGAGCAGCCGCTGCCCATTGTCACCAGCAGAACTCGAGGTCAGCTCCTTTAGGTGAGCTGGGCGAATTCCATCTAGGCCTGCGGCTGACCCACTATTAAACGATCTTAGTGCTCGGGCCACGTCGTCTAAGTCCACCGTCAAAGTTTGAACGGTCCGATCCGGTTCCGGAGGGAAAGTTAACGTACGAGACGGCGGCGGGTGCTTCGTCCGCAAGGAAGCAAGCGTCTCCGGGCCCGGAGGTGCTATCGAGTCGTCCGACATCAGCACGCGAACAGCACCTCTTATATCGCCCTCGTATACTTTGGACTCAATTGCCTTAACCACCGAGGGGGTCCTGGTACAGGTCTCGTCGCCACCAACGCACTCAACCAAACAAAAACCCTCGGTGGCGATGATTGAAATAAAATATTATTGCTAGGTACCCCTACTGATCTCATTGAAATCGGTGCCAAGCCAAATGTGCATGTTTGCTACCAACATTGTATTATTAAAAAATAGTACATTTCGATACAAGTGAAAAAAAAAATATTTTCGACGAGGGTGAAAGTTGGAGCCCGACTGAAACGAGGACGATAATTACCCGAGTTAAAAAGAAGTTTTTACACGTGTATCGAACCACTTTTTTCATAACAAGTGCCTTAAAAAGAAAAATTTACGCAAAGTTTAATTTTCCACACTAGTTAGGAAAAAGCCTTTTTTCATCGTTAATACACTATTTTTATTTTCCGAAGGTCGTGACAATTCATGAGAATGGACACTTGAGAACAATTACTCGGGATTTCGCTACAATTGTCTTATTTCTTGAGACAATTTTAAATTTATTCCACAAAAAATAGCTGTTTAAGTTACGATTAATTAAAGGTTCTGCAAAACTTTTTACAATGGTGGTAAACGAACACACAGCCCGTCTGATGGTAAGCCGTTGGAAATAAGAGGAACAGTATTTTTTTTAATTGTCGTGTCACCATGTTGAAATAGGAGCGTAATAGTGATGGTTCGTGGTAATGTGACTAAAATAGTACATTACGACACAAGTGCGAAAAATATGAAATTAGAAACGAGTGGCGATGTTTTAAATCGACACTAGTTAAGAATTTCCTTTTTGTACGTGTCTCGTACGACGTTTTTTAGTACAGATAGCCCTCCGAAGTTTTGGACCTGACGTAAAATGATCCACTTCTCGCACAAGAGCCTAAAAAAGGCACCATCTGTACTGAAAAAGTAAATTAAGTATTTTTGGCGCCCGGGACGTTTACATCATAATTGTAACTAAACATAATGTCATACAGCCCATCCAAATCTGTAAAATTCTCTGAAAAATAACATTAAACAATCATGAAATAAAACTATGAAAACGGATAAACTCGCGTATATTAACTAATTTTAACTTCATTCCGACGTTTCGAACACTTTACAGGGTTCGTGGTCTGCGGATGACTGACAATGGAGGAAATTTGATAGATCTACCTCCATCAAAATAAGAAAGATAAGTACAAAACTACCCACCAAAGAAAAATTACTAAACCACAGACAATAAATTTTAAGGGCAAATTTGCTATACGGCAAGATGTGTCATCGTTGTTGAGAAGGTCGAAGCCACCAAAAACGAATCTGCCAAGAGATGAATTTATCGCGTTGAAAACGCTACGCGAGGATCCAGACCTGATAATTCTTCGCGCTGACAAGGGTAACGCAACGGTTGTACTTAATACTACGGATTACAACTAGGGTTTGCAATTCGAATATTCGAATATTCGTTTATTCGAATTATTCGCCAAAATAATATTCGAATATGACAGCAGTTATTATTCGAATAAAACGAATATTTCGAATAGTGAAAGTTTGTGTGAAAATAATTTATTTTTGCGAAGAATTATAATAAAATTCCAAAAATTAACATTAACATCTACGTAAAAATATATTTTAATGATTAAACAACGTTTAATTCAATTAAGTTAATTTAAATATTAATAACTTAGTGGCGATGTGGGGGCTAAGGACGCGCTGGCACGGTTTATGAGTGCAGCCGCGGGGGTCGATTTGGCCAGACTAAAGTCGGTGTCGTGTGTCGAAGCGGGCGCGTGGTTGCAGGCTTTGCCTGCCCCTCATCTGGGAACACTCCTGGACAACGACTCATTGCGGGTGGCAGTTGCTCTCCGCCTGGGCTTGGGCTGCGATGTTTGGTTACCTCATAAATGCATCTGTGGCTCCATAGTGGAGGCAAATGACCATCACGCGTTGAGTTGTAGTCGTTGTTCGGGAAGGTTTCCATGTCACCACGCCTTAAATGACATCGTACGAAGGGCTTTGGTATCGGCCAACATTCCTTGTGCCCTGGAGCCTCCGGGCCTTTGTCGTTCCGACGGCAAAAGGCCCGACGGATTAACTTTGGTGCCGTGGTAGAAAGACAAGTGCTTACTGTGGGATGCCACGTGCGTCAGCACTTTAGCCGCCTCGCATCTCAGTCGGACAGTGCGAACAGCTGGTGCTGCTGCGGATTTTGCTGCCGCTAAAAAACGGGACAAGTATGCGGCTTGTGTAACAGTTATTATTTTGTTCCCATCGCAGTGGAGACTACTGGGTGCTAGGGGTCTGAGGCTATTGCCTTTATAAGGGAAGTTGGATGTCGGATTAGTCAGAGGACAGCTTACACCCGCGCGGGTTCGTACCTGGTGCAAAGGTTGTCCGTCGCCGTGCAGCGTGGTAACGCGGCCAGTGTGATGGGTACCTTTGCACCAGGGACGACACATCCTCAGCTTTTGATAGTCCACTGCTGGGTGTAAGCCTCTCCTATTAAGCGTATAAACGCATTAGGAGGTAAATGCCCATAATCGCCACGCTGGGCAGCGGATTGGCCATCGCAGTAATGTGTCCACTATGATGACGCTGCTGCCCGCTAGGTGCTGTATGCTAGGTTACTTAGACTTTGATAAGTGTAATTTAATTCCATAATAATATTAATGATAATTAAATACATTCCGCCATATAAATGTATGTATAAGTAGCACAACTGACGATTCGAAAGTGCTTGTTGCTAAGCCTACTCAATAAATTATTTTTGACTTTGTCTTGACTGAGTAACAACCCTAGTACTTCAATGAATTTCGATCGCAGTTTACGATGTATGATTGATTATAATGATTATAATATATCATTCAAATAAAACCAAATTAACTTACTATCAAACGGGACAGTTTTTGTTCTCTTACCCCTTGAATAAGGTTTAACTTACTCCCCGAGACAATTAAGCAGCTTTTTAATGAATAAAATTGTCAAAAATTAAGTTTTTTTTTAATTTTACGCTATAACAATCTTATTCAACTTAATTTTGAGTTTAATTTAAATAAAATTTTAGACTGAAAATCCTCTTGTTTTGGTAATGATTCATCATCACGAATTATACAGGGTGTTTTTTTTTCGACCGTTCAAATTCTACGTAGTGAATGTGTAGGTCATACTGACCAACTTTTACTATGGGGACAAAATCGAAATCGCGAAAAAAAAATCAGCTGTTTCATACATTTCGGCCGGCGTAATGCCGCCAATTTGTATGAAACAGCTGATTTTTTTTTCGCGATTTCGACTTTGTCCCCATAGTAAAAGTTGGTCAGTATGACCTACACATTCACTACGTAGAATTTGAACGGTCGAAAAAAAAACACCCTCTATATACAAAAATTTAGTATTTTTTTCATAACGAATTATTTTTGGCACGCAGTTTTTTATACATACTAATGATTGAGTGTCACAATGTGTGATCAAGCGATAAAAATATGAGATACAATTTTAAACTCCTTACACTGAATCTAGGCCAGCTAAAAAGCTACAGATCATTCTTGCCTCTTAGGTACAGTTAAAGACAAAATAAGGTGTGACAAAAATGTTCAAAAATATGTCACAGTGCACTCTAACTCTGTGTAATAAGAACGTCGTAACATATTTATGAGCGGATTCTTTCGATACTTATTTTTGCACTTGACTGTACCATAGAAGTCTGTCTATTGTATCGAGAGATTCGAGAGGTTATAACGCTTTCATTTTACGTCATAATATATTTTACTATTACATCCCTTTAAAACATTCATTAACTATTTTTCCATAATATTCGTTTTCTTCGAAAAATTCGAATATTCGAATACTGGAAATCGAAGTATTCGTATTATTCGAATAATAAAATTGGACGAATATTGCAAACCCTAATTACAACCAGAAAATTGGTGATTTATTAGCGGACAATACAACATATAAACATGTTAAGAAAGATCCGACTACGAGGATATTAAAGAGTACCAAAGAGCTTATTGGTGAATACTCGGACGACCTTAATCTGGATGTTCCAAGTTTAGTTCCTGATTCCCCAATGCCACCAAAGTTGTATGGGTTGCCTAAAATTCATAAACCAGGTGCCCCGTTGCGTCCTATAGTGAGTCAGATTGATGCTCCCACCTATAAATTGGCTCAGCACCTAGCGGGTGTTCTCTCACCTCTGCGTGGTAATAGTAGCACACATACAAAGGATTCATACCAGTTCATCCGTGATATTAAAGACCTAACTTTGACGGATGAGGAAATCATGGTCAGTTTTGATGTCCAGTCACTATTCACCAGTTTACCTGTGCAAGACTGCATTGAAATTGTCAAGAGAAGGTTAAGGGAGCAGAACATGTCAGAAGAATACGCTAAGTTGTTGGAACACTGCCTTACATCTGGCTACTTACTATGGAACGGTGAATTCTACCTTCAAGTGGATGGCGTGGCGATGGGGTCTCCAGTTTCTCCTGTTGTCGCAGACATCTTTATGGAGGACTTCGAGGAGAGAGCACTCTCATTGGCTCCCATGCAGCCGAAGATATTTAAAAGATATGTAGATGACACCTTTACTATCCTTCCAAAAAGTAGTGTTTCAACTTTCTTAGATCATTTAAATTCCATTCATGATAAAATTAAATTTACTATGGAGTTAGAAAATGACTGTTCTCTGTCTTTCTTAGATGTTTTGGTTATAAGAAATCCGGATAAAACTTTGGGTCACACTGTATATAGGAAACCTACTCACACTGATAGGTATTTAAATGGCAATTCCCACCACCATCCCAGCCAACTAGCTACTGTAGGCAAATCTTTGTTTCAGAGAGCCCAAAAGATATGCGATGATCGGCATCTAGCTGCGGAGCTTCGGCATGCTAGGCAGGCACTTCGGGCAAACAACCTGAAGATCCCTCGAGCCGATCAGAAGACTCGTATGAAGATTCCCACTGTTGAGCGCAGGCCAGCCGTTCTGCCTTTTGTTGGAGGGGTTACAGACAGGATCAGCCGCATCTTGAAACGTGCTTCTATTAAAACCTATTTTAAGCCAATGAAGAAGATGTCGCAGTTTCTGAGGCCTGTTAAGTATAGCACCCCCTTACTGAATGCAGGAGTGTATAAGCTGGACTGTGAATGTGGGCAGACAAAGAGGAATATCACTACTAGGGTGAAGGAACACATAGCCGATGTCAAGCACCGTCGACAACAGTCTGCGGTTTGGGAGCATGTCAGTGATGGACCGAATCATTCTATTAAGTTTGACAAGCCTTTGGTTCTCGTTAAGGAGAAGAGAAACATTCCTAGAATGTTGCGTGAGGCTATTGAGATAATGAAATATCCAAACTTTAATAGAATGGAAAGAAGCTTGTCTCTACCACCAGCTTGGGATCCAGTTGTTCATCTGATAAAGGAACAGTCTAGACATAAACCGTGAGGCTGATGTATTTGGCGGTGGTGACCATTCCCCCCCTTTTTAGTACTGGCAACATTTTTTCAAAATTATTTTAAATTTCCTTATTAATCAAAATTGTATGTTTTGGTTTAATGCATGATGATCTTAAGATGTACTACAAATGTTTTTTGGAAAGAGTTGTCCCGCTGAGTTTCTTGCCGGTCCCAATTTTGGGATACCTTCCTAACAATACAATCATACAAAGGAAGGAAATACTTCTCAGGCAGTGGCGTAGGGATAGAACCGGCGTAGATTATTTATTTTGTCTCTTGTCTTCATTCTGAAAATATTTGTAATGAATATACATTACATGATATTGTGTAATTATTATTATTTTCTTCCTAAGGCATTGTATTGTTATTTGTATAAGGGCATAGCCTATTATGCATTTAAATCAAGATATCCTCATGAATTTATTGTTTTGTCAAATTTAACGCTTTCGCTGACAGTGCGAGAGTTAAGCGTAGTTAACCATACAAGCACCCTAAATGTCGATGTAGTGTCACCGAAAGCGTTAACATTTATAGTTTCATAGTAGCACAGTTTTATATTATTTAAATTAAGTTATATGTATTCACACAGTTTCGCATGTGGTGTTTACCTCTAAGTAATTGTTGCACTTAGAGTGAATATGTGATAGCATGTATCATAGTATAAATGAAAAAGTGTAATGATTGTTGGTGAACCTAAATAAATAAAATAAAAAAATAAAATAAAATAACTAGCTTAATTTGCAAATTTTGTATGTACATCCACCCTTAAAATTTATTGTCTGTGGTTTAGTAATTTTTCTTTGGTGGGTAGTTTTGTACTTATCTTTCTTATTTTGATGGAGGTAGATCTATCCAATTTCCTCCAATGTCAGTCATCCGCAGACCACGAACCCTGTAAAGTGTTCGAAACGTCGGAATGAAGTTAAAATTAGTTAATATACGCGAGTTTATCCGTTTTCATAGTTTTATTTCATGAGTAATCCTCGCGGTAACCGAAGAAAATATTATTAAACAATCAATAATTCACTGAAGAATTTCATTAAATTCGCTTTGTTTCCTTTCTATGTTCTTCTTAATTAATCTTTGTGAATTTAGAAGCAATAATTGTTTGAGAACAGGTACCCAATTTAGAAATTTGCAAAGTCAAATATTGCATTAGTGGTGAAAGTAATACGCTGAAGCGATTTTTATTTATTTTCGCATATCAGCAGGCCTTAGCCAAGATGTCATTCTGGAATCAAATACAATAAGCGATAAGTAACAAAGGTATAAGAACACAGATGTCATAAATACCATAGATCAAGCAAACGTATCTACTTAGCGTGTCAAATGAACTCGGTGAAATCCACTTAGTTGTCCGTCTTTAATCGCAGCTTGCAGCTTTCGGGCGTCAAATTTTGTAAGTTGAAGTGAACAAAAACATTAATAATGCCTCCTTAAGTAATATTCATTGCAAGAACACAAAAAAATATGAATACTCAAGGACCTGAGACATGTTTAAAATCATAGGCAAGTAACAACTTCAGCACAAAATCTGACACGCTCGGCCGCCATACAAATTAATGAACTTGTTTCTTCTATCCAAATCTAATTCTGTGTATGAGAATGACAGATTTGTACGAAAAATAACGTGATTATTTCCATACATTATTATGGTCAGGTGACTTATCGCTTATCGTATACGATTGAAGAATGGACTATTGGTTAGGCCTGCTGCAAGCACTAAAGTACAGATTTAGTGAACAGTCTTTTCTCTTCGTATTTTCCTATGAGCCATAATCAGTGATCGGTTTTTTGGATTCCCCCGGCGGGTCTCCTATAGTAACTCGAAAAATAAACTTTGATTATTTATAAGTATTTCCAATGCAATTTGCCATGTTACTGCTCATAATGTAATATAATAGTATTGATTTTTTTTATAGTCACACCCGTAATTTTTTATACGCGAAATGCCGCGAGTGTCCAAAAAACCGATCACTGGCCATAATACGCATTAAAATTACATGCTATCATTTTCAAGTAATAAGAGTAGACAAATACTTAAATTAATTTTATTTCCTTCGAACGAACAATGTACCTATGTCCTGCTTAGTTGTCAAACGCTGCGCTGCAAATGGCTGCGGACTGTCATTTTAATTTAATTAACAATTTATTTTGAAGTACATAGTTTCTCAATAAACTTTTCTTAGAAAGTTAGTTATGTTTTAAAATATAATTATTAATCAAATAATGCTTACGGTTTGGCTGAAAATCTGCATCTCAATCCTCGGTTTCAAAAAAAGCCTGCATGATGTTAACACCCTGTACAATCACGGTTAATAATATGTATACATTTCGGAACGTATTTCAAAGGTATAATCAATCAATCATTTTTTTTACAAATTATTAGAGCCGACTGTACAATTGGGTCAAATTTCATTTCGTTGTCTTGTTTCATACCACTCTGTTACGCTTCTACATTCTAGCAAAAAAGAGTAGAAATTAGAAAGTAGCAACATCGTAGTGTCATCCCTTTCAAATCAATACGCGTGAGAAAACGGGACGACACTACAATGTTGCCACTTTTTAATTTCTACTCTTTTTTTCCCAGACTGTAGTTGCTGTCTCGAATCAGTATATAAAAAAATCCGGTCCACTTGTATTTCTTTTTCACGCTAGATTTTAATCCATACATCAAATATTGGATACAAAATATCATCTCACACAAAAATTACAACTGTGTCACACTTTTTAGGGACACAATATAATGGTGCATGCAGACCAAAAGAGCATTCGCTGTTGTATCCCCCACTCTACGAAATCAACGAATCACGTTTAGTGTAACGATCGAATTTCGTAGAGTAGGGGGATAGAACAGCGAATGCTCTTTTCGTCTGCATGAACCTTAAGACAACGAAAAGAATTTTGACCCAATTCTGTAACTTGGACCAAACATCTAAGCTGAAAACTCATCCGAATTGAATGACACCGAATAATTATTACGCAAAGTGAATGTAATTGATTTATTTGAAAATGTTGAAGTTTACTAACTTATAAATCACAATTTGGAAGTGTTTATTTTAATCCAAAACTGTTACTTTGCTTTTCTTCTCGAACGCTGCGATTGATATTTATGATTTTGTTTCCCAATGTGATTAATTGTCATAACAAGCCAGACTACAATTAAGGTTTTTAATATCACGAAAATTGGCTCTCCCTAAAAGTGAAAAAGATCATGTTTAAAAAGTGAGTCTTTATCCTAGGACTTGTTAAGGTTGTAGTACCTTCGAAATATTAAGTACAGATGTTGCTAGTGATAAGTTTCACAATACTTGACTAAATTCGCTGTGATTCACGAAAGGTCGTCTGGTGTAATTGGAAGCACGTTGAACCGGCAATCCAGAGGAAGCAGGTCCGAATCCCGTGACAACCAGAGTCTTTCGCAGTTGATTTTTTCTATGGTAAGCATTTCTTGTGGGTGGACGTCCTACGCTGCGTTTGCCTAGCCGTGGTCTCCACTCGAGCACTTTCCGACCTCATCGACCATCTGCTCTGTGCGCAATGTGGCCTGCCCATTGCCACTTTACAAGATGGACAGACTGCCTTATGAAGGTCGCCGTGACACGCAGGATATAGGTCGCATCTAACCGGTACATCTGGAGGTACAGAGGGGAGGCCTATGTTCAGCAGTGGACGTGTTATGGCTGAGATGATGATGATGATGATGAAGCACTTCTGTTACGACATTGTGGGCTTAGGACTTGTGTTTTATATGCAACAACTTGGATCACAATTTAAAAAACACTTTATTTTTTAGTTCTGTGGACCTATAAAAACGAGTCGATTTCTTAAATTGGCATAAAGAACTTCGAGATTTGTTTAGATTGGCCGTGTGGTGACGGCAGTAAGAATACATTTGTCACACTTCGACTTTTCCCGCGGGTGTCGTAAGAGTCGACTAAGTGATTAAAGTGTCACTTACCATTCTTTAATAGAAAATTGATGATGGGCAGCAGCGTCATCATAGCGGACACATTACCGCGATCGTCAATCCGCTTGCCCAGCGTGGCATTATGGGCATTTACCTCCTAATGCGTCTATCTATTTGCATAGTAATTAGGAGAGGCCTACGTCCAGCAGTGGACTGAGATAGGCTGATGATACAATACAATACAAAACTCTTTATTGCACACCTCACACGTAATAAAGAACAAAAAGTTCACAAAAACAAAAGAAATACAAAAAAAAACAGAGGTCACAAAAGATGATGTGTGATGATGATGAGATGATGTGAAGTTGTTTTGATTAAAAAGCAACTAAAAACAATAATTTGGTTTAAAATTATTTTATATTTGTACAATATTTTTCTCCAATCAGTAATTTTTTTTTATGTGTCGTAGGTAAACAACTGAGGTCTCAGCCCTCCTGATGAAAACCGGGAACTCAGGCCCATGGTGATAGTGACCTATAGTGACCAAAAAATCGCCTATGCGCTGTCCCTGAGGACTTAAATGGATTGCCTCTATGCCAGTAATTACACCGGCTATCTCACCCGCAATTAAGAAAATGGAGTCCATAAAATATAATGCAACATTGTGGTGACTTTGTCTTTAAATGATCTCGGAAAGTGCTATTACATTATACATTCTATTACTCATATTACTCTAACAGACAAGATCCAAGCTATGAATACCAACAGGAACTTTAAAGAACATAATATTAAAAGGAAATAATCTTTTTTTAAGGTTCCGTATACTAGGAACTTAGTTTCGCCATGTCCGTCTGTCTGTCCGCAGCATAGCTCAGTGGCCGTTAGTACTAGAAATGTCCAATTTGGTACGAGGATACAAAACATATTAATATATAATCACGCTGACAAAGTGGTAGAACTAAATATAGAAAAATAATTTAAGATGTACCTCCCCTACATGTAAATTGCGGATGTTTTTTATTTTATTTTACTGTATTCTTAAAGTCTGGGTCTAAATACTTGTGGGGTATCGTTGAATAGGTCTTATAAAAGAATAAGGGTCCGAAAAGAAAGTTTTTCTTGTGAGTCAATATTTTCGGAGATAGCCTCTACTTAATAAAAGAAAATTGTGCCTCGCTACCTCTAACTTTTGATACGTGGGTCCAAAAATTATACAGTTTACAGGATTATATGGTGCATTACGACAAAAGTGCGAAAAACATGAAATTCTAAACAAGAAGGGAGTGCTTTAAATCGATACGAGTTACGAATTTCCTTTTTTCACGTGTTTCATACGACGTTGTTTAGTACAGATGGCCCTCCGAAGTTTAGGACCAGACGTAAAATGTGCCCCTTCTCGCACTAGTGCGTAAAAAAGCTACCATCTGTACTAAAAAACTATTTTGATAATAAGCAACCAGACCGTTTTTGATTCACTACGGAAGCCTACACTGAGCATAGCCCGACATGATCTTGGCCGGTTTCGTTAAAATCGCGGGTTTAAAAATTCATCCCACTTTTTTTTTTATGTTGGCACAACAAAGTTGCTCCACTCCACCTGATCGTAAGTGAAAAGTAGAGCCCAAATCGCGGCGGCAACGAACAGGAGACCAGCAGTAACCTGTTAGTTGCCACCGCCTTGCTGGCCCGCTAGTGCTTCTTCACGCTTCGTTTAAAGGATCCCAACTTATAGGAATGCGGAAACACATGTGCCTTTATAATTCCCTTAAGATATTTCATTGTCAACTTTGTCTGCGATCACGAAAAGTATTAAATTATAAAGTATCATATTCTTGGCGGAAACTTGCGGTAAATCTATTTTCAAAGCCATAAAATGTGTATCAGCTAAATTGTTGACGTGGCACATTCTTCACGCCAAACGTTATCCGTGTCAACTAGGGTTTCCAATCCGAATATTCGAAAACTTCAAATATGCGATACATTTCAGAATTCGAATAACATTGCGTGAGGTATTCCAGTATTCTCTTATACAATGATAAAACTTTACATTATCATATCATTCTAGCAGTCGTGCGTTTTAACGCTTGTACAAAAGTACATTGTGCAATGTGCATCAAGCGAGGTAAGTACGGAACTACTAACGAGAGTGTTAGAAGCCCGACGCCGTTAGGCGGAGGGCTTTTATGACTCGAGTTAGTATTCCGCTTACCGACCGTGATGCATACAATGTTTTTATCACACTTGGCGACAAAAAAATAAGTTTTAAGAAATAACATTATTAAATGACGTGCTCACATTTCTATTACTCCCTAGGGAATTTTACGTTTCTATTACTCCCGCTGCGCGCGCAAACAATGGCGCGCTTAGACAACAAGTGTGATGAAAAATCATTTATTCGTGTATTCGAATATCACAAAACAAAACACCATTCGAATACCTGAACCTTTCTCATTCGCAGCCCTAGCGTCAACACATATCGCCCCGAAGCTCGCAGTTGGCTTATCTTTATACAATACCCATCAGATATATCCCCGCGTCCGGAGAGTTCAAAAATATCTGAACACGTCTTTACTGCTATAACGATACAGGCGTGTTCAGATATTTTTGAGCGCCCCGGACGCCACGATATATCTGATAGCGATTTTACGATGATACAAGCTGAAAGTATCGCTAAAGAGCGTATCAAAAGGTATATGGTACAGGTAAAATGATGATGAGCTCCGATAAGCATATAGAGTCGTTTGGGTACAATTTTATATTTGGCGCTTAGAGATTAGGGAGTTTTGTAAAAAGAGGTTGATTCACAGGGCGTTTAGCTCATTTTCGAGTTCATCAGCTGCGAAAGCAGAGAACGTGGGTTCAAATCCCACATCCAGCTTTGAATAATGTAGAAGCGTGAAATGATGATGATGATGAAGATATACGACAAAAAAACGAATTTTGACGTTAATTCCCTTAAGTATAGTATAGTATTTTTTTGCTCTGGTAGGACCTCGTGCAGGGTCCACTCGGATAGCTGGACATTTTCGCTAGAAGAGATCCAAAAAAAAATTTTTTTTAAGGTAGGTAAATTTAATGTTTTTCCTACTCAGAATAACGAGTTCTTTCAATCTATGAGAAAAAAGTACAAGAAAAAAATGGTCCCACATTTTTCATACATTTTACATGCTCTCCACTTTGTAACCGCTGTACAAAGTGTTTGAAAAACGGTTACGTAATACATAGAAACAAAAAGTTGGGACACTTTTTTTCTTCTAGTAGGATCGAAAGAGCTCGTGATTCTGAGCAGGAAAAACATAAAATTTACCTGTTTCAGAAAAATAAGTTTTTGTATTTCTTCTCGCGAAAATGCCCAGCTACCACCGACTTACCTTAACCTGCCGCTAAATAAATAGTTACTACTGTGTTCCGGTTTGGGGGTATGAGAGCCGGTGTAATTACTGTGGCATAGATAGAGGCAATCCACCCGTCCTCAGGGTAGGCAGCGCAAAGGCGATTTTCTGATCGCTATGTGCATGGGCCTCAGTTTCTGCTTTCCATCATGTGGGCTGAGAGCTCAGTTGTCTACCTTCGTCACATAAAAAAAGTATAAAATGCTGTACAAATTATAAGTATATCGTGTCAAAGCAATTTCACCAACACGTAAAGCTTTTTCCATCAAAGCATGCGCCATTTTGAAAGTCGTTTATTTAAGTTATAGCAGAGAGTTTAAACATGGGAGTAGGGAAGCATGAAGAAGATAATTAATATTTTGATGTTCAAAGGTATTTTGGAATGTCAGGTAAGATCAGTGAGCTAAAATCGGTATTTTAATTTTGATACAAGAACAGGGATGTGGTAGGGATAAATTTAACTTCTATTTAACCTTTTTACCCCCACAGTCGGCTAAAGACGACAAGGAAAATCGTGCATACGACGCCAATGACGGCACTAGCCGACAGCTAAGCCAATGCAGTAGGAACTCACGCGGGACTTTGTAATGTAGACTATAAAGTATACATACACTTAGACC
>JALPQI010016355.1:0-28352 GCA_025490895.1 Thaumatotibia leucotreta
ATTTTTATTTTCATCGTCAGCCATTTTGTCGAACAGAAAAGACGTGAAATCCGACACGAGTTTCCTGCACGCTGGTTTCAAAGCAACTGATCTGCAACGCATTTCAAACCGGTTTCAAACTAGTTGCGTCGTGTCGTGTGTTGTTTCTCAAAGGTATCTATGGCATAAACTCAAATGAAACTCAAAAGTAACTAGTAGTTGCAGTTTCGTTGCAGTTGCGTTTCACCGTGTGTGCAGCTATGCTATTCTCTTATTGACACATTCGACGCTGCGTTCGTCAACGAGCTCGATGTCGAAACAGCCTTGTCTAAAATCCTAGCTGTTTGATTTGACATTAGGAATCGAGGCTGTGAACGAGGTTGTGGGCGAGTTCGTCGCTGTTTTTCGTTAGAGAATACGAAGTTTATACATTTAAACGTCAAACTCTCGACGCAGTGTAGTTCCAGCTCACGCTGCATTCGTCGCCGAGCGCTAGTGTCGTTTAAAGTGTGTGAATACCAGTGAATACCATTTTTAGGCTCGACGCTGCCGCAGCGCTGTCACAGCGCTGACAGCAAGGCGGTTTCCTTAGTGAATAACACTGCTGGGCCTAAGGCCTGAGTAGACGCTCGAGACGGCGTGTGGCGGGGCGTCCACGTTAAACAGATGTAAACGTGCGCCCGTGGCCTGAGTACGCGCTGTCGACGCGCCGCTGCTCGCCCGGCCAGACGCGCTTGCCACTCAAGCCTTACACCTATAGAAAAATAAATACCCATAGGCGATAGCGATGTCCTCATAAAGGTCGTAGGCCTGCCGGCCGCGGCAACTGGCTGTCTGTTCATTGCGCGGTCGACACGCGCAACGCGCGGTAGTTAGTTGAGCTCACACGCAACGATTATGAAAACCGTGTCCGTGGCCGAGACGATAGGCTTAAAACAACAAATACCCATAGGCGATAGCGATGTCCTCATAAAGGTCGCAGGCGTGGATGACGTCATGGCGCGTCGGCGGCACGCTGACGTGCAGCAGCCCCCGCTCGTGGCGCGTGGCCGAGACGATAGGCTAGAAACAAATACCCATAGGCGATAGCGATGTCCTCATAAAGGTCGCAGGCGTGGATGACGTCGTGGCGCCTCGTAGTTTAGTTAGTTAAGGGTTAGTTGAGATCACACGCAACGATTAGGAAACTGTGTCCGTGGCCGAGACGATAGGCTAGAAACAACAAATACCCATAGGCGATAGCGATGTCCTCATAAAGGTCGCAGGCGTGGATGACGTCGTGGCGCGTCGTAGTTTAGTTAGTTAAGGGTTAGTTGAGCTCACACGCAACGATTAGGAAAACCGCTTGCCGCGCCGCAATCGCTCGTGTCCGTGGCCAAGACGATAGGCTAGAAACAAATACCCATAGGCGATAGCGATGTCCTCATAAAGGTCGCAGGCGTGGATGATGTCATGGCGCGTCGTAGTTTAGTTAGTTAAGGGTTAGTTGAGCTCACACGCAACGATTAGGAAAACCGCTTGCCGCGCCACAATTCGCGCGTCCGTGGCCGAGACGATAGGCTAGAAACAAATACCCATAGGCGATAGCGATGTCCTCATAAAGGTCGCAGGCGTGGATGACGTCGTGGCGCCTCGTAGTTTAGTTAGTTAAGGGTTAGTTGAGATCACACGCAACGATTAGGAAACCGTGTCCGTGGCCGAGACGATAGGCTAGAAACAAATACCCATAGGCGATAGCGATGTCCTCATAAAGGTCGCAGGCGTGGATGACATCATGGCGCGTGGCCGAGACGACAGGCTAGAAACAAATACCCATAGGCGATAGCGATGTCCTCATAAAGGTCGCAGGCGTGGATGACGTCATGGCGCGTGGCCGAGACGACAGACTAGAAACAAATACCCATAGGCGATAGCGATGTCCTCATAAAGGTCGCAGGCGTGGATGACGTCATGGCGCGTGGGCGGCACGCTGACGTGCAGCAGCCCCCGCTCGTGTCCGTGGCAGAGACGACAGGCTAGAAACAAATACCCATAGGCGATAGCGATGTCCTCATAAAGGTCGCAGGCGTGGATGACGTCATGGCGCGTCGGCGGCACGCTGACGTGCAGCAGCCCCCGCTCGTGTCCGTGGCAGAGACGACAGGCTAGAAACAAATACCCATAGGCGATAGCGATGTCCTCATAAAGGTCGCAGGCGTGGATGACGTCATGGCGCGTCGGCGGCACGCTGACGTGCAGCAGCCCCCGCTCGTGTCCGTGGCAGAGACGACAGGCTAGAAACAAATACCCATAGGCGATAGCGATGTCCTCATAAAGGTCGCAGGCGTGAATGACGTCATGGCGCGTCGTAGTTTAGTTAGTTAAGGGTTAGTTGAGCTCACACGCAACGATTAGGAAAACCGCTTGCCGCGCCGCAATTCGCGCGTCCGTGGCCGAGACGACAGGCTAGAAACAAATACCCATAGGCGATAGCGATGTCCTCATAAAGGTCGCAGGCGTGGATGACGTCATGGCGCGTCGTAGTTTAGTTAGTTAAGGGTTAGTCGAGCTCACACGCAACGATTAGGAAAACTGCTTGCCGCGCCACAATTCGCGCGTCCGTGGCCGAGACGATAGGCTAGAAACAAATACCCATAGGCGATAGCGATGTCCTCATAAAGGTCGCAGGCGTGGATGACGTCATGGCGCGTCGTAGTTTAGTTAGTTAAGGGTTAGTCGAGCTCACACGCAACGATTAGGAAAACTGCTTGCCGCGCCACAATTCGCGCGTCCGTGGCAGAGACGACAGGCTAGAAACAAATACCCATAGGCGATAGCGATGTCCTCATAAAGGTCGCAGGCGTGGATGACGTCATGGCGCGTGGGCGGCACGCTGACGTGCAGCAGCCCCCGCTCGTGGCGCGTGGACAGGCACATGCGCGACAGCAAGGCAGCCAGCTGGTCGCCGCTCTCGCTGCAACGTCACGGTCATTCGTGAGTACGGCTTTTTAGTATTCCAATAACTAGATTTTTTTTTATAATTGACAGATGGGTGCTACAAGGGATCAAAATGATATTTTTCCGGTGAGGACGTATATTGAATCCAGAGGATAGTGAGGGATTCAAGGGAAAAAATAATTTTGATACCCTGTCACACATACCGCTTTTCATACCACCTATGAGAAAAATAATAGATATATTACATATTTCATATTTCTGCGCATAATAGATTCGTAATTGATTATGTTTATGTAATGTGCTATTTATTGTCATATTTCGTGGTTATTTATTAGGCTGGCAACAGAAAGTCCTTGAACAGAAAAGTGCCACTTTGATCCCTCCTAGCATGGAAGAAAAGACCTGTATTCGAATAGGTGGTGTGAAAAAACATTAACTCCCTTATTCATAAACGTCTCCTAACTTAGGAAGCCGCTAAGTAGTGTCTGTCGCTTTCGGTCTTATCAATATGTCTGTAAGATGGAAAGGGACAAACAATACTTAGCAGCTTGTTACTTTATGCGACGTTTATGATGGGGGTAAATTTAAACACTTTGCAGCAATAATTACAACGTTTTAGTGATCATTTCATCTGACGGATACACTTACCCCCTTATTCATAAACGTCTGCAAACTTAACAAGCCGCTAATAATAGGCATGATGACTGGCAAGTCAAATCAGCATCTTTTTTCGAACTGTCAAAACGATCGCCACTATGGAATTTTTTATGAAATACTCAAAAGTGACGTCACGTTTGAGTACTGTCAAATGAGCTACTCTTTTAACCCTTAGGTGCATACAGTATCATAAATGATACGACCGAAATGACACATGTCGAAATAAGTAATCAATTGCGACTGACACACTAAGCAACAGAGTTCTAATTGGCATCGATTGTTTACATAAGTCATTTCAGAATTAAAATGTGTGATACCATATGCACCTAAGGGTTAAGTTCTTTTCAATTTATTAAATAGAAGTTCTGTACAAAAATTACTGCAATCTACATGTTAGTAATAATTTTTTCGTGTATTATGTCGTGCATAATGTTAAATAATTTATTTTAACTACAGTCATCATCCCTATTGTTTGTCCCTTTCGGTCTTAACAATGTGTCCATAAGAGCAAAAGGGACAAACAATACTTAGCCGCTTGTTAAGTTAACAAACGTTTATGAATAAGGGGAATACAATTTATCCAGGGATTGTGCAACAGTAAACTAACCTGATTCCAATATAATTGTTGGCTTTATCGACATGAATGGTCTCCTGTCGCTGCTCCATCTTCGGGTACAGCTCGTAGGTGCCGTCGGGCGAGTACACCTTGCATTGCTGAACTTCGTAGTTGCAGTATGGGGCGAACATGCATACTAGCGTGTCGATGACCACCTTGGCCTGGAAGCAACATTCACGTCACGTCACGTCATCAGCCTATCACAGTCCACTGCTGGACGTAGGCCTCTCCTATTAACTATGCGTATAAGACGCATTAGGAGGTAAATGCCTATAATCTCCACGCTGCGCAAGCGGATTGGCGATCGCAGTAATGTGTCCACTATGATGACGCTGCTGCCCATCATCAATCTTTTATGAAATAATGGTCAGTGACACTTCAATCCCTTAGTCGACTCGTACGACACCCGCAGGAGGAGTTGGGGTGGTGACAAAATTTGTATTCTTACTGCCGTCACCACACTGCAAAGCAACATTCAACTATGTATTTATTATGGAGTTCTTGGCAACTGATTTGCCAGTACAATCTAGAAATAAAGTATAGGTATACATCCCTCTTTTTGGAGTGGCAATATTAGGCTGCGGCTCCATTGAGGCGGAGAGGAGCGAAGATGTGCAAAATTAACCAATTGCATTCTTCAAATTCAAAATTCGAAACACTGTGATGCGGTCTCATTGGCTAATTTTGCACATCTCCTCTCCGCCTCAATGGAGCCGCAGCCTTAGCATAAAGGCTTGTTTACATTTTGATAAGTAGCAAGTGCAAATGAGAAGTGATTAGTTAACATGTCTTTACGATGACAAGTGTAATAGTGTATATTATTTGAAGTGTGCTCGTTCTCTGAAAATTCCAGCAGCTTTTAGTAGTAAACCACAAAGTAAGATAACAAGCACTCAGTAAAAGCAGAATATAACCGCCTTAGAAAGTTACTCTATTTTATGCACAATAGACTACTAAATAGACAAACTTAATAATGGCGCTCATAAAAAAATGCTGAGTAGAAAAAGGACAATATGCTGCCATAAGCCCATTTCTTCGAGAGTTTCAAACATCGTGACTTTGGTGGCAACATTATTACTTGATTTCCGCGGATATTTCGTACATATTTTGGTAGTAGTCAATTACGTCAACAGTCAAGTGCAAAAATAAGTATGGAAAGAATCCGCTCATAAATGTGTTACGACGTTCTTATTACACAGAATTAGAGTGCACTGGGACATATTTTTGAACATTTTTGTGTACACCTTATTGTGCCTTTGACTGTACCAAGATATCCAAAACTACACGCATCTCTCACATGATTCGTGTGATACGCTGCCACCGAAGTCACAGCAGTTGAAACGCTTGGAGAAAAGCTCCTAAATGTTCACTAGATTATCAGTTCTGTAGCCCTATCTTAACAATAACAATGCGTGGACCAATAAAATAACACTTCCCACATTTTGCACTTAGAGATTAAAGGTGTGCCGCCAGGGTTGTATTGTACTCGCCAAGTTTTCATCTCTAAGTGCAAATGAGGGAAGTGTTATTTCGTCGGTTGACAACCAAAACTCACTAAGTAACAAATACCTACTTGAAATAGTGATCGTATCTAAGTTCTGATTCAATACTGACATAAGAGGTTGCTAAGAGTAGTGACAGTTTTTATAGTGAGTTTTGGTTGTCAGCCGACGATTTATTCTTGGTGTAGTGTGATCTTTAACACGTTCGACGCCGGTGACACGCATATGTGACCGAAAAAACTGTACTCCTGTGCCAGTGGCACACATACGTGATCAAAGTAATCTTATTCTTATGCCACTAACATAAATCAAGTTCTCACTCCTATGCCAGTGGCATAGAAATGCGAACGTTTTTGACACCGTGCTGTGTCGCCGGCATAGTAGTACAATCTTTTCGGTCACACATGCGTGTCACTGGCATAGGATTTCTATCAGATAATTTCGATCGGCATAGTATTAGCACTTAGTGAAACAGTACCGGAGGCGAACGTGTTACGTGGTCTCTGTTGATGATTGATGGCATACCACGCCGTTCTTGTACTTGATGACATGTGTACAACATACCTTAGTCAAGTCCGTGGCGGTACACTCAATGAAGACATTTTTCGTGTTGAGCGTGATCTTGGAGTGGTCTCCGTTAATAATGGGTGGCATGGACAGGACCACACCGTTCTTGTCCTTAATGATTGGATACACAGGGCTGTCGCGTATGATGCCTAGGTATTGCTTCAGTTGCGCGTGGCTCTGAAAATATGATACAGTTTTTGTGACTATTATACATATACAAAGATTGTCGCATCGAAGGGTCAGATTCAGTATGGCATAAAATTATTTGGGCAGGCAATCATGTTCAAGTAAGTCAATGACAGTGAGAGAACTTTGGTATCTACAATCGACTACACTTTAAAATACAGTCACCACTGTGACCAGCAACAATATCTGAAAGCGAGCGCCAGTTGCAAAACAAAAAAAAACAAATATGGCTGACCATCATTAAATTTCCATTTGTTGTCTTTGGCACATATTCGAGAAACACGATTGTAGATTTATTTTTACTTTAATACTAATAATAATAAATATCATTTATTTTACCTAGAATAATGTATGTGAACTCAAGGTTAAAGGTTTTAATTTAATTTGGTGCTTACACCAAGATTATGTTCTAAAAGTGTGTGATAATGATAATTAATTAATGCAGGTTTGTAGATTTGTTCACATTTTTTCCGTTTTCAACCAACACTCACTTTACACATTACATAACGAAGGCAAACCCAAAGATAGCCGATACAACACAACCTTAGACTCTGCAAAATTATTCGTTTGTATGTACAGGCCTACTGCCGCGAAAATCGAAATTCGTAAATATCGAGGATTTTTCTCTGTCATTCTAACGAAGGCGTCATTAGAGTGAAAGAGAAAAATCCTCGAAATTAGCAGATTTCGAAATTCGCGGTAGGGCCGCAGAGTACCTAGTATATGTTGGTTAGTTTATTTATCGTAGCACTTAACCTTTCTTTATGCACACTAAGGGGTGTACCGATAAAAAACTGGCAAATTCAAATGAAAAAATCGGGTCAATATAGTTAAAAAATTTCTGGCTTTTGTAATTAACTAGGAGGTCTTAAATTAGCTAACTTTGGTCCTTTTTTGTTGCTACTGCAATTTCAGTATTCGCAATACAAGTTCTCCAGAACCCCTTCGAAAAATATTTTTCCAAGCTCTTTTTTTTATTCTCCACTGCACGATTTCGTGTTCTGCAGATGTGACCTATATTTCTGGTTAATCTCCATGTTTTTTTTTTAATATACCCCTGCGTTGGGCGCAGTAATACTCTGTGAAGGGAATTATTGTCGTTGAGATTGCCAATTCCGTTATGTGCACGATTTCAGGAACTGAAAAATCAATCCAAATGACATATGTTTACAGTCTTCTTTTGTCAAATTTGAAATTTACACATAACGGAATTGGCAATCTCAACGACGTTATGTCACATATTATGTGAAATTTTTATGGGTCTTTAATCAATTATTTAATCCTATACAAATCTTAGTCTCTTTGGTATAGTTTTATGAAGCGAAATCAGTCCCAAAAAGTATCAAGGATAGTATGGAACACGGGAAGAATAGCCAGATATATTGACAACAGTCCCATAATTTAGAAAACTGCATACACAATAAGAAAAAAATGTTTGGAAAAGATAGTTTGGAAGAGGTTTCGAAGAAGCTGTACTGTGAGTACCTGAAATGCAGTAATGACACAAAAGTACTACAGTCAGCTAAGTTAAGACTTCCTGGTTAATTTCCAAAGCATGAAATTATAGCTACCTAACTATATTGACCCGATTTTTTCATTTGAATTTGCCAGTTTTTTATCGGTACACCCCTTATTCGGAATTGACTCACAGAATACAGGTCCATCAACTCTGCAGCCGTCATCTCCTTCTGCTGGTTGAGCGCCTTGAACTTGATGTCTGCCGGCGGCAGCGCGTCGTACACGAACGGGCCTTGTATGGTGTCCAGGTCATGTGTGCCGATGGCAACCAGCGTTCTCTTGCGGCAGATGTTCTGGTGCAGTTTGTCCTGGGAATAATGCTTGTTGTTTCTACCGAATAATTGACCTGACCAGTATGCTTCAGCCTTCACTTAGGTTTTTGTTTTAATTTTCTGACAATTATCAGGATTATATTATTATACTGCATGTTATGGAAATGGTGATACAAGATAGTAAAACATTAATCCATTAATAATTTAGTAACAAGTTTTACTACGGGACCAAATACGAAATGTCAAGAAAAAAAAACGTCACTGCCATTCATTTTGGTCCACTTAGGTATCTTAGTTCATTTCTATCAGATTTTTTTTCTTGAGTGTTCATACTGTTCATGTTTGGTCCCTACTAAAAGTTGTTCAAAAGCATTAATTATGTTTTATTATATTGTATCACCATTTTCATAACACCCTGTATTTATTATAGTATTATCCCCTTCTTCATAAACGTCTCATAACCTAGCAAGCTAAATTGAATGTTTTGTCCCAATTCGTCTTATAACAATATTGATAAGACGAAAAGGGACAAACACTAACTATCATTATCAGCTTGATAGGTTAGGAGACTTTTATGAATAAGGGGATTAGGTAGTACCTTAGTTTCATAATAGAAAACAAAAATATAAAACAATTTTATTTGCAACAATAAAATTCGATAGATGGCAGTAATTTGCTACAGATTATACTGAATTTCAAAATGATAAAGTTCATTCTTAGAAATCGGCAACTATAATGTAGATCTATTCGCCAAAACTATTAGCTATCAATTGGTAGACCTTATGCCTTTAGTAATAAGGTCCCTCGATGCTATGTACAGTTAAGAGTCTTGCTGTTTGTACCTGCAGGTCAATGAAGCTGTCATAGGACTCCTTGGTGAATTTAATGCCCTTGAGCACAGCCGCTACGGCGTAAGGTCGGATTTGCGCCGTGCTAGGGGTGAGGTGTAGTGAGTGACAATCTTCGTACTTAGTCATGTGGTACTGCGGTGGTTCCTTTCTGAAAAGATTTTTGGAAATAATAACAAGAAATATGTTTTTTTTTTTATATTTAACTTAAGAAATAAAACTATGAAAACGGATAAATCCGAGTATATTAAATAACTTTAACTTAATTCCGACGTTTCGAACACTTTACAGGGTTCGTGGTCTGCAGGCAAATATTATTCCAAACCGAAACAAATATTATTCCGACAAAAAAACCGAAGAAAATATTATTTACTTAACTTAACTTTTATAATTTAAACCAGTTACAATCATTATCGGTATCCATAGCCAGTATCGGTATCTGACGCGTGAGTAGTGTTTTTATACAGTATTATGGTCATTTAGCATAGGCGGACCAATTAGCGTGACGCGTGACAGATAATGTAATTAAAGTTTCACTTTTTTCCCATAGTAAATGTAAAAGTCATTTTCGGCTTTTTTTGTACATTGCCGTAAGTTGACCCCTAGGAAACTATTGGTACAGTCGATTTCATAAATATATGAGCAACTCCAAGGCTTCAAAAATAAATGAGCATAGAAAGATACATATGCATCTGAACAGATTTACCAATCAAAAATATGTGTACATATTACCTGTCATATTAATCTGAGCATATGTCACATTAATATGTAAGCAACTGAAAAGTCATAAATATCTGTACTAATATTACACATGACATCTTATCATTATCATTTATACATTTGTAAGTGGCCAGTCATTAAAGTTGATAATAACCTCTTTTAAGTTGATCATAAATCCAAAACAGTTGTCTTAAAACATGACAAACGACAATATATCCGTCCCTCTTTTAATATAGTTAGTAAAAGACGGGAAATCTGTCTCGCCGCGATCGCACCAATCATGTGCTAAGCATGCTGGAAATAAGTGGGTAAAAGCCACAAGCAAAACTAATGACACTTCTATGACGTCACACGTAAAGTGAAAGAGAAAAAAGTATAGTATGACAGTACAGTATTCTTTTCGATGACTATCAAAATATAAGGAAAAAGTTTTGACTTTCAGTTGATTGCATATTAATGTGACACATGCTCAGATTAAAATGAAAGGTAGTATGTACAGATATTTTTGAGTGGTGATTCTGTTCAGTTTATATGTACTTGTCTATGCTGATTAATTTTTGAAGCCTTGGATTTGCTCATATATTTATGAACTTGACTGTACTAGGAAGGAATGAAATAGAATGGCATAAAAAAATTAAACATGAAAAATAAAAATAAAAAATTTTCATACAAGGGCTTGTCCATTAATCATGTCATACGATTTTGGCCTATTTTGGACCCCTTCCTCCCCCATGGGGATATGACGTGTAATTAATTGCCAACGTTATTTTAATAACACTTGTTCCGGGGTTGACATATGGTTATATTTAAAAAGTGACCTTAAAGAAAAGTATAGATGATTTTTTTTCTAGCTATAATGCTGTTTAGCAGAGAGCAACAAAAATTTACACGTGATTTGTCCCTATCCTATGGAGATAATTGGTGTTTTTTTTCTTGAAATTCAATGAACCAAAGTTGTAATAAAATGTATTTTGAACAAACTAATGGCCTAAACAGCCATGAAAATGGGAGTATGCATTTATGCACCATCATTTTGGCACAAATCTGTTGCATTAGGTTAGGATTAGGGTATGCATTCCCGGGATTCATGTGTATGCAATCATGGGATTTGACATTAATAAAATTCCTAGTCAAGATGGTATGCAAAAAATGTCATAACCAAATTATTGATTTAAAACATGAGTAGGTAATTAGGTTACATCCCACTTCGTCACTTACCTTAAGGATGGAATTGATTTATAATTTTATACAAATTATATCTAAGCATCCTTATGATAAGTAACAAAGTGCAATGTTTTACTAAAGTCTCACATCAGAAATAAAAGTTAATTGCTTCTAGCCAATGTAAAACTTACTTTTTTTGGAATACCAGCAAACCATTGATCAGACCTTCAAGACATAGGAGATCATATCTGTTGGCAGGGATATCTATGCGGTAGAGTATTTCTTCAGAGACGCCAGCTCCTGCCTGGTCACCTTGTTCTTTCATCAACATCTGCTTTTCAGTTGTCTGAAGAAATAAATATCAGGCATCAATTTTTATTCACGGGTTTCCATCTTTCAGCTCCATTCTTTCGTTTTATTTTTCAATGTGCAAAAGTAGAAACTTTCAAATTATAAAATACTTACGACTTCGTCAAGTTCTAATCCGAATTCAAAACACAGATCCTGGAACTCTTCATCGGCTGTAATGTAAAATCTATGGTTAAAAAACTATTTGCATGAGAAAATAGAATTTGAGTAAATGATCAACCTTACAGTAAGTTTTGCCAAGAGCAGCGAACAGTGAATCACGTTTAACGGATATCGTCGGCATATTGTTTGAGTTATGGAAATTATATTAAAATAAGAAATAAATAAATTGTTTCACTATTTCACTACACTGTAAGAGTATAGAAATAGCCACCCACTATACCCACTATACCCAGCACAGTACAGTACACGTCTATGTGAAGTTTGTGATTGTGACACTGACATGAGACATGAGTTCCAGTAGTGTCAATTTTGTCAGAGGACAGCTGTCGCTGTCACACCTAAAAAGTAACTATATAAAAAATATATATATTATTATTTTAAACTTTAGTGAGATTAATAGATTACATAACACGAAAATTAATAAATTGTGTAAAATAAAAATAAATATCCGATTACATTACGAGACGTGTTTTTTCCAAGGTTACCATATTATCAACCGTAAATTCTACTAAATGAGAAAATGTTTACAGTTGATGACTTGCCTATTCCACATCATAACATAATACCACCACGAAAAAAAAATATGATTCATACATTTTTTCGTGGTGTATCATAAATTATTATATGATAGTTCCAAAATATTATTATTATTACCGATTTTTTTATGTCGTTCTTTTAACAATGAGGGTTTTCGATAATTTTTCTACCACCAGGGCGGCGCTTCGTACGCACCTGGTCTCGACAGCTGTCAGATTCATACTATTCATAGGCACCTGGGCCTAAAATATTGAAATTCTATTTTATTTGGAAGAGAATTGATTTTGTAATGGATTAAGACTAATACATGGTCGTCGAACTGAAGATTGAACTCTAAAACAGGCGCTCAAAGTCACTGGTATTAAAAATAATTACTATAACTTTGTTAGTTTCATGAGAATTGACTTGGAACTATTTTATTTATTTATTTTAGGTAACAATATGCCTAAAGTAATGGTTTTCAGAATAAATAAACCTAATAAATATGTTGAAAATTAAATGCGCGTTTTTATTTTGACAGTTCGTTAAAGGGTCGGCTCAGTGCTGCCATCTCACCTCCCCATAGCGGCAGAAAAAGTATCAAAAACCCTCATTATAGTTGATACTAAGTCAGGTGCTGGGCTTGGTGTAGCGTGAAAATCTTGAAATGTGTTATAAAATCGCACATTTTTCGTTGTCTTACGATAGACTATTTTCACTCTGTAAGAAATTAACATCAGAGTTTTGACTTTTTTCGTAGAGAAATGCTGTTCCAAAACCAACCCTGTTTGCTTTATATTTGTGAATCATGTAGCAATTCTTACACCAGTATTACCAAAATTAAAAAAACAAACAAGTGAGTAAAGAATATAATTTATCTTTCCTCTCAAAAAAATGTAGTACGTATGAAAGTCAAAGAAATAACGACGAAAGGACTTTCCTGCTGACTTAGTGCGGGTCGCTTCTCAAGACAGGCTGCCCTCAATTACATAATCCATCGTTCTCTTGTATCAGTCGGTGTGCCGACTCTCTTAGAGCCGACCGGAAAACACCGAACTGACGGCAAGGGTCCTGATGGAATGTTTCTGGTTGGAGTATGAGACGGGTGCTGGTGTGGGATGCAACCTACGCAGGTCCCCCCGTCTCATCTCCACCAAACCTCTGTGGGGCAGCGGCAGTAGCAAAGGCTATCGAGAAATCTTAAGTGGAGTGGGAAAATACAGGGGTCTTGGCGCCGAATATAATTTCGTTGCTTTAGGCGTCAAGAGCTTTGGTCCGTGACGTCCTAACGCTCTGAGTCTGTTCAAATATCCATCTAAAGGTGCAAGCAGACCAAAAGAGCATTCGCTGTTCTATCCCCCACTCTACGAAAACCGCGAATCACGTTTCATGTAACGATTGAATTTCGTAGAGTAGGGGGATAGAACAGCGAATGCTCTTTTGATCTGCATGCACCTTTACAGGCTGAGAGACGTCACGGGAGATACCACCACGCCATTAGCTGGCAACTTCCTCGCTCAACGCATTCACTTAACAATCCAGCAAGGAAAGGAAATATTGCTAGCGTCCTCGGTACCATGCAGCAGAGGCTAGTTTTAGATTTATTTTAGTTCAGTAATACTTTTAAATTTATTAATTGCAGTTTTCTATAGGAAACGATGTGTACCTGTAAATTTGTGGCCTGCAAAAAAAAACTAAATTATCGTTTTTTTTAAAGTAGATTTTTTATGATTATAAATTTCTAAAATATTATATAGATTATAGTAAAATTGTAGATGATTGCAAAAAAAAACAACATTTCTACTATTACTTGAAATGAAATTACTACACAACACAAATATTTTTTGTTATGGTAACATTCCTTAGGTCACGTGATAAATTAGTCTGGTTTTGCAAACGGTGAGTGGAGTGCCTTGTCATCAGTCCTCAAAGTTTTTGGATGATTTTCTTTGGAATTCTTATTCAAAGTGAGTACTTTTTCAAAGAAAACCTTATGATTAGCATGCTTTAGTGTTTAGTGGTGCTTTTATGGTGATGTGTCTCGTGTTTTTGAATGACGAAATTGTACCTTGTTCCTTGACTAGTGATATGACGCCATTTTCTTCGTGAATGCCAATTATCTAAATTCTTCATTATTTTCTTTGTTTCGATCATGTATTCAGTATTTGTAGTGCGCTTGGGGTAGATTTTATCGAGTCCTGTCCTACTCCAGTTATCCTTACTTAGACCAGATGGTTCTTAACGGAGAAGCAGTGCACTCGAGTCGTATTTTTTTGCCAGATAGTCCCTCCGTCAAGAAGGCGCAGTCTCTTCCTTTCTTTTGTGGCAATGTTTTTTGTGCCCGATTTTAAATGAGTTTAGTATTAGTTGCGGATTATAGCTTTGTGAAAGGTGTAAGCAAGTGGCAATGAGTTGTGACATGACATATACCCCCTTTTGAAATTCCCAACTTCCATAAAAAACGTGCTGAACTGGTGTCTATTCACGAACTTTCCATTTAGCCTTCGTACGGCATGTTATTATAATCTAGAGAGAATATTCGGCGTTACAATAACACATTTTATCGAAACCGAGATGAGTAATGCATGAGGAAGAAAATATGTATCTATATCTATTTCATGGGTTTGTCAATTGGCTTAGATGAAGCTTAAATTTCTTTTATTGTGTTGGATTTATCCAATAAGATATACAATTGTTTGGTTCTTGTGACTCAGTTGAAGTTTCCTTAATAGTGATGACAGGCTTTATTTCCACTTGTTTTGGGCTTACCTTACTTGTTGCACTTAATGATAAATAGTGATATCAAAATCTGTCATATTTGATTGAGGTATTTTTTTTTTTCAAATAGTAGTGAAAATAATAGTGTCAGGTTTTAGGTAATGGATATAATTATGTCCATATGTACCTATAAAAACATTTGAATAGCGGTTGGTGGTTTAATTTCATTTTAAGGAATTTACAGTCATTATTAACCTGGTGGAAAATGGAAATACATATATATATCATTGCTTTGCAAGGATGTGTGGTTTTCATACTAATTACTTACCCTTGCTTGTGTGTAAATACTGTTCATAATTTGCAGAATGACAATTGATGATAGACAATGTGTTGCTTTCAATTGTAAGTAATTTTTTGTAGCTTACAGAATGCTTTTATCATAATTAGCCATTTTAGCCAGATGTGTTGCAATTTTCCAGTTATGGGACCTTGTTTGCTACCCAGACACTATCCTTTATTTATTACTTTTGAAATTTTAACATCAAAGAGGGCTTAAGAACTAAAGAATAAACCAAAAATAAATTTCTTGATTGATTCTTCATTTCTCAAGAATTGTTAGAATTATTTGAAATGTCTAAATTTTGTCATTAAAGGTATATGAATGAGTAAAATTTTAAAAATTAAATGATCTGTATGATTATATTATCTTATAATAGTTGTAATACATTTCGGACATTTTCTAGATATGAAATAACAAGTGTACACTTGTTGTTCCACAGATACAGTAATGTGCTTGTTCTCAAATTATCAGCTGCCCTAAATAGTTTAATCTAGTTCCAGCATTTCTGGAAACCACTAAATTATACTGTGTCATTGTTGATCTGATGGTGGTTTTTTTATCAGTAAAGTTAAATTTACCAACTGCTGTGATGTACTATTGTTCATACATATTGACGCTTATCATGAATAACGCTGCACTTAAAGTTGCTACAGTGTCGTAATTTCAATTCTACTAATGAAGCAAAAGAATTCAAATTAGAAGCATGTATAATTTTGGATTAGAGTGTTGTTCATGATAAATGATGATATACATACAGTTCACTCTTACACTTGCATGGTGAGAGTGCAAAATCAACCAACATTACAATATTTTAAGCAAGTGAGGCAACATATTATTTGATGTATTTGTATTTATTACTTTTTTCTTGCTGCCTCACACTAAAATGTTGAAGTTGAATTTTACAAATTTGCAAAACTTTCATTTTCTGACAGTTACACTGCCTTTCTATACCAATCAAAGTAGAGAAAGGCAGTGTCCTGTTAGTTAGTAAAGTGTCCTGGATAGTTTCTTCTCGTAAACTCTGCAATTTTTTCCCCCTGGGCAATGGGACAGAATAACAACAAAACCACATGGAATCATAATTTTTGATAACCGTCTACAATTAGGTGTGTCAATTAGTCTACATTGATGTTTGTTCTAACAGTATTGTATTGATAACTAATTAATAATAAAATTATTTGAAACCTCTACTAGCTTAAAAGTAATTACAAAAAACAAACGCAAGAACAAATTAGGCAGACAAAATAATGGTCTGTCATGCTTGCATATGTGTGTTTGAGTTGTATGTATAGGTTTCAGGAGTGTTTTACGGGGGAGGGTTACCATAGAGACCCCAATGAGCAAAAGATTCCAAAATGAAGTTCTTAGTGTTTGACTAAGGTATTTAAAAATCTTTATCAATGGCAATTTTTTAACGTGTGAGTTGTGTGGGGTGAACAATCTTTGCCCCAAAGTAAACGGCATTTTTTACATTACACTAGGTATTTAAATAAATAGTTTAATAATATTGAAGCAAAAAATTAGATTTGATCCAAATCACCTATTTTTTGCGATATTTTTAATGCTTCTAATTATATTTCTCTATGGCGATAATGCGGAACAGATCCATGCGTACTAAAATACAAGAAATCCGATGACGTGTCAATTTCAAATTGATAGAAAATGCTAATCTCATATTTTAAGTTGCAAACTTTCTTTACTATCGTGTATTCGTGATCACGACTTAGCACGTAACTCGAGCAATATGGTCATAATTAGTGTAAGCAAATAGCTAGGTAAGTTAAGTGCCACGCCAATTTTACACGATTCACTGCTCTAGTTTTACAAAGAATTGAAAGATGATTAGGATGTGTTAGTGGATGCCAGTGTCACTCCTGCATACTACAGCCTCACAATTCCGTAATTGATCTCCGGATAAATATATCCTTAAGATAAAATTGTCACTATCTCTTTCCACAAGCATATGGAGAGTTGCGTGGTGAAACTCGATAAGTCGAGCAAACCGTTTCAATAATAAAATAATATAATCTATCTCTACTTATCTGCTTGGACCACGCAACCCTGGATAAAAAAAAGTACAGTTAACATTTATCCGACAGATAATTTTTTTTTCGGATGGTGTAACAGGTCTAATAATATTAGCGGGCATAAATAATGTTAAGAATAATGACTAGTCTTTAAATTGTAATAATTTCCACTTGTCTGTCTAGCTTCATACTATAGTAACGGTTGTGATTTACTCACTGAACAATGTAAGTCTTATTCGGGCGGATCTCTTAACGGGGGTTAGTTTATGACAATAAGTTTTTTATTCATAATAACATTTAGATAACTTTTTCTTATAATTAGAGTGACAAAATTATTCATACGGAATAATTCGGCGCGCAATGTAGAGCAACACACACAAGTTAAAGGCTCGTTGACAGCTAATTTCAAAAGCAGATGACATAACATAATTGCCATATCAATATTATCAAACGTTCGTACCCATATTGCTGCTTTTCAAAAAAATTGTGTCTGATCATAATTAAGTGTAACTTAAAAAAAAACCTCGTTATCACACCGAGGAATCCCATGCCTGATTTAATTTATAGCCCGTATTAGATTTACACACGGTATAAATTGTTCGTAGGTGGTGTATCCATTCATTGTGATGCCGGTGGATGCTGACCTCAACTGCACAGACGTGGTGTCACCTGGCTGTGAGCTGAAGGGTCTGCGCACTTGGAAAGACATTTGTCTGGTACGGAATTCACTTTTCCAGCATCAGGTACGTACGCGTCACCTCACCAATCTAAAGGTGGACATCCGACTCTTCCGAAAAAAGTAACAGCGATACTGATGAAGCAAAATACGAGTACTTATATTATATAAACTACTCCAGTGACTCCCAGTCATTTTACGGACCGCTAGTTAGTACAGTTTAGTGTAAGGTCAGGTCTGGTGAGTGAGACAGTGAGGGAATTGAAATAATTCATATATTTGCCACGTTTGGTTGGAGAAAGTAAAACTTGCAGTTACAGTGGGTACCTGCCTTAAGTAGAAGCTATCAATGCAAATTCAGCAAGATTCTACATTATCTCATTAGATTGGTACGAGGTACAGTCAACAAAAAATGTGATTTACCACTTTTCGACTCAGTCAATTTAGTGGTAATAAAGTCGAAAAGAGGTAGACGTTAGACGGCTGCAAAAACAGTTCGAATATGCGTTCGAAATTCTATGCCTTCTGACCTGAAATGATCATAATTCAATTGCATTCTATTTACTGTATTTGGTAAATCTAAGGAGGTATTATTATTGAATGTAATGTTCTTTAATACATCAAGATCCTAAATATTTTTTAACAATATTTTTTTGTCCATATTGTGCAGATTAGAGTTTTACTTGAAAAGACTTCACAAGATTGTAACGTAATTTTGCACCACCATAAAAGTCCTCTCAAATGCTCACTTTAAAAACGGTCTTAATTTGATTAATAACCACCAGATAAAATAATGGGCACAACTTGAACTTAGTTAATGTATTTAACTTACGAAAAGAAATCAGCTAAACACTAGAACGGAAATCTATTTTCGGTGTAACCGCGACTATCAACCAATTTTACATTTTGCCTTGGATCTTGGATTAACTGTAGAAGTTGTACGTTTTTAACATTGACATAAGATTCCATTCCAAACGGATGATTTCAATTAGCCCTATTTCGTAAGATTTTTGAGAAACCATATTTTCCAAGTGAGTAAAGAGGAATTAAATATTGAATAGTATTTTATGCAACGGCAAAACATTAATTAAGAGGTAAACGAAAACGAACTGCTTAAGAACGAAGCGGACCGTCGTGAAGAAAATACCTTGCGGAACCATAAAATGACTGGGTTATATGACTTATAAGGAACAAATGGATTAAGCTACTGGTTACAATCGGGCTCCTCGCATACCTACATGGCGGATCTAATCTGATATCAAAAGTACAAAGAAACCAAAAAATAAAAATAGGAATAATCCGAATAGGTACCTGTACTTATCATATATATACAAAAAAATCCAGCGGACGTCCACTTTTAGGCTTCCATTATTCTAGGTGGTAAAAAAATGCATTATCGCCACTATTTAATATCCATCAACTATATTCCTCTTGTATGTAATAATCAACTAAATCAACTTTGAAACAGGGTAGGGCAGGCGCTTAACTTGCCTATATTTTGGTACAAACTTCAGTGGTTTCTACTGATGTTGGCCAAAAATTCCTCTATCATCGCGTCTACCTCACTATGTTATGATTATGATATGTGGTCTTATGATGTTCCATTGGTCCCGTGTCCCGTGTGTAATTTTCTCATCGTCACCGTCACGTACTGTCAAGTATGCAAGTGCGAAAGTTACGGGTAGTACGGTATACATACTGTAAAAAGGGACCATATAAGCCACCAGTGGCCTATTTCACCATAATTACAAGTCTGACAATAGGGATGATGACTGTAGTTAAAATAAATTATTTAACATTATGCATGACATAATACACGAAGAAATTATTACTAAGATATAGATTGCAGTAACTTTTGTACAGAACTTCTATTTAATAAATTGAAAAGAACTTAAAAGAGTAGGTCATTTGGCAGTACTCAAACGTGACGTCACTTTTGAGTATTTCATATAAAATTCCATAGTGGTGATCGATGGGTGATCGTTTTGACAGTTCGAAAAAAGATGCTGATTTGACTAGCCAGTCATCATGCCCATTGTAAAATATCACTGTTACTGACGTCACAGCCCTCCGTACGCTACGGCTACCGCTTATTATCGGACGGTCCATGTGCTTGTTTGCCACCAACATAAAATTATTACTAATTACGTTATTATATCGTTAATAAACTACTTTTCATTTTCTGAAACCCGTGGCAATTGTCCTAAGGTTTAGTACAATTTTCATTAAATCTTGACATGAGGTTCGGCTTATGTCGGAATTTCACTACAATTGTGTTTTTTGTGACAATTGTAATTTTGCTTCGCAAAAAAGTACCTAGTTATTTGCTGCATATTTATTTATTAAAGTTCCCGTACTACATTTTATGTTGGTGGCAAATAAACTTACGGCCCTTCCGATGGTAAGTGGTAACTGTAGACTGTAGGCTATATGTAGACGACCCCGATTGGGGAAACAGTAAATTTACAATTGTAGCACTTGTCAATGTGGTGAAATTGGGGCCTGATCTCGTAGTGACGTGACACAAATTATAAAATAAAATTATTGTTACATAGAAGTCTTCGAGTTCCGTGTAATTGTCATTAATTCGACAAAAGTACTCATCTGGTTCTCTTATCGGAGTTGTGCCCATTTTATACACAATTTGTATTTCTTTGTCATTTGACAAGAGGGTCTTTGTATTGAAAACGTTGGCGTCTAAAGTGAGCCAGAAATGTATGCGGATATATTTACACATAATCAAGTAATGTTTCGTCATCGTTTACAATTAGATCTTAATTACTTATCCATTCAGTAATTGTTGATGTAAAATTGAGTAAGGTAACCAACACTGAAAGCGTAGTTTATTCAGTCGTGTACCTAGTTTTTTATATTGAGTAGGAAAGGCTGTTGGGTATCACCCGGACAATCTGGCGTCGGTGTTCCTATGGTCGACCGGCCCCTGGAGTCGGTCCGAGTGATGCACAGTATAATATATCCTCATTAATAATAATATACTGCTGCGATTCTGGCGCATAAATATAAAGAACTAAATTATCTTCTTTATATAGGTGCAATAACCCAGTTCCACACAGGCACACATCTAGTAATAAAGTGGATCATACATTTAATAAAACACGGAACTTATTAATACGTAGGCAACAGTTCAACGCTTTCAACATTTGTGAGTTGGCCAACTTCTTTGTTATTGAAATTACAATTAATTACGAGTCTTTTGTTTACCTTTGTTTTCCCACTTGCTCCTTGACAAAAACAAGGGATTTCCTTCACCGCATACAAACGTGCATATAAATTATGTTACTAAAATAACGGTAGTGAACTGCGTCGTATTTGCCCACCGCTATCGTGATCCACGTGGCGTTTCATCGCTTTCTTTGTCTGTCTTTATGAAAACTTTGCCTGATAAACCTACTAATTACAACAGATCAGTACCAAGTTTAGTTAGTTTAGGTGTTTAGAGTTGGTCGTGCTAGGTTCGTAACGGCGTGTATATACGAACGTGCGTTTGGCGGTGGCGTGAGGTCAGCGCCCTGGCCCAGGACTAATTCGGGGGAGATCGACGATGCTCCGCCGTCGGGGCTTTGTCTGCTCCCGCCTCCGCTGCGCCGTCTCCACGGTCACTCGTCGAACGCTTCGTTCGCACACATGGCTTTGTTCGTGTTCGCGATTAGCGACTTAACCATGTTAATCAAATTTATAGACAATAAACAACGGAGTATGAAAGGCACTCATGAATTGTGAAAATTTATGTAATTTATACGTCATGTTTAACTACATATTTGTTTGCCAATGTTGACGAACTCACAAAATCTTATTGTTCGTGCAATTTGAGGCGATGTCCTGTGTTTACTTTTTTGAGTTCAACGGTCCTTGAAGTTCGTTCGTATATCGACCTCGTGAGTTTTTACTTTCATCGGTTGTGTTCATACATATATGTATCTATACCTATTTGATAGATATTTTAATATAGAAACGGTACAATGTTTATCTTATTAAAATAAATTAATATTTGCATTATGATGATTTTAAGTGTGTGAAAGCAATCCGATGACTAACGATAGAGAATTCTACTCGTACCACTACTCTTCGGCTTAAATAATGTGACTCATTCTTTATGCGCGCGATGAAGATTAAAATTCCTGGTATATTTTTCTGTGGTACCTATACTCATATTCTTTACAATAACATGTCGATTGCGCATCTGAAGCTATACGACGTATTGGTATGGTAGCGGTGATAATGGGCCGATGCGTGTTGTGATGGCCAGATAGACATTAGAGCGAGCATGTGTTTATCAGGCAGCGAGCAGCTTGTTTGTATTTGTGAGTGCGTGCGCGTGTGGAGTGGAATGACGCGAATAGTTGATGTCGGCGGGCGGCGACCGCGGCGGGCGGCGGCGGCGGTGTCGGGCCTCAGTCGCCAGTCGCCAGCCAGAGCGCGACGGACGGAGCTCGCATCGCACCGCGAGGCCGATTCTTACGCGATTGTTTGCAACGTATTTAACGCTAACGCGACTAATGCAACTTATCTAGTCGGATAACAGGGAATTAGTCTGCTCGCGTCGTATTTCAAAACTGACTGTGATGTTTGTGCTAGTGTGGCGCTTTCGAGCGTAGTTCGTACGTGGCCATGGGCTCTAGTTCCTACTCGAAGGTAATGTTGGTCTTGTTAAGTAAGTGTAGTGTGTGTGAGTGCCGTGGACCGAGAGGAGTCTCGCAGACAGACGAGGCTGTTTGAAGGCCGCCGCCCCGACCTTGGTGCAGAAGGTCGACGTCCTCACGTGTTTAGAACTTGACAGGCAATATGCAATTTTGAATGAGATCCCATTTTAGTTGACCTGTTTTGTTGTCTACATTTTTTGTTCTTGGGGTTGCCATAGCTTATCAATAACCAATGTAAAAAATATACAGGTACAATACTGACTACGAATAAACTCTACTAAGGTACCTGCTGCCTACCTATATTGATAGTCCACCGGTCATTATACTCATTATATAAAATATCAGGATATAGGTAGTTAGCATATATAATTTACGAAGAGGCCCTTATTTATGTACCTATGTATGTGTAATTACTAATTAGATTAGTCAATTAGTTAATAAGGGAAGTAGAATTAGGCTGATGCACTTAGGGCTCTGAAGCAATTGATAGATAGGAATGTTGGTGATTTATTTAATTGTTCAGCATCATTGAACAATGAAATTAGGCTAATTGGAATTATTATTGTTCTAGTTCTAACCTTGATTTTAACCGTGTTACAGTTTACATACAGGTCCAGAAGTAGGTATATTGGATCTGTTGTACTGTAACTATAGTTATTGTTATTTTATTATTTTTCGTTGGTGCCAACATAGTCTTTGATCAATATTGTAATATTGTTATAGTCATGTGGAGAATTATACGGACATATCATTATTATACGGCGGAATACAAGACAATAAAATAATGATTTTTTAGCCTTTCTTAGCCTACCCACTTTTGAGTCTGTTGTAGTCAGTTCCGTTCTAATACACTATCATCAGTCATACTACGTCATCATCGGATCGGACTAATAATGTTCGCTAAATGGAAATGGTAAATGGGAATGGTTTTCAGGAAATGCCTTATAATTTCTAATACAAGGCACAACTTTATTTTTCTCTAAAATTAAGTCCTAACTGAACTATGTACCTACCTACATCATGCATTTAGGGAGCTCGTATAGTGTCGGTTCAGCAGTAATAAATAGTATTTTATATAACAATATAAATAAATGAAATTTGAGTACCGGGTTTAGGCCACGAGGCTTGCCGAAGAAAATAAGCCGGTTCTCAATTACGAAAAATGTGGTTGCGTTCAAGAATATCGAAATGACAAATGTCAAATTATATGGTTTTTACCTTTGTTTTTTAATATCTAATTTATTAAAACGCATTTACGTTTGTTTTTACACGTTTATTTAAATCGTGCAACTAAGAATCACATTATTTTTAAAAAGCTACTTACTCCTGCAAATGAAAGCAAACCTGATAAATGGAAGTTGTACTTAGAAAAAAAAATAAACGCTCAGCCTTATCATATGAACCTATATACAAGTCTTTCTTATCGTTAGTCAAATGACCTTAATTTGGATGACAATCATCTAATTGACAGATTTAAGTGCTGGCTTAGAAAAAGTCATCAACAACCGAAGCACTGTTTTATTGTACCTATGAGCTGCTCACATTAGTAGCAATCGAGTCATGAACACATTATTTTGTAATTGATTTGGCTTATCTGGCTTAATAGGAATAAAACAAATGTGGAAATACTGTTAGGCGATTGTGTTGTTATCATAGTTGTATGTATTTGGTCAGTATTCTTAGGATTTGTAAATTTATTTTCTACCTGTTATAGCAGTCAGTTTCAATTTTGCATTGCGTGAGTGTACGTAGTTTTTTTACAACACATATTTGTATTCTAAACAATAATTAAGGTCGTCCATTATGCGCTAGCGTGTATGAATGAGAGAGCAACAGTAGATGCAGCCAATGCAGGGCGCGGCGCGGTGCGTGTGCGCCGCAGCGATCAGCTGACGCTGCGGCGGCCATCTTGACATGCGTGCTACATAGTCGCCGCGTCACTGCGCCCAAGAGTGACGCACGCGTTTCAAATGCTAATGTCATTGTCCTTCCCTTCCCGTCCGTCCTGGCTTCGCTTGTCACTTTGGTGCGAATCTGAAGTGTCATTGAAGAACAATTTTGTTTCCTTGTCTCTAAAGCTACCACGCGGAAGGCTGTGCTCGGATGAGAGACCCTGGCGCGTCTATTTTTGGTCAGTGTCTCATATCCGGTGTAGTGTAGAGACGTTCTTTGCTCAGTAGTTTATCCTGAATAGATACCTATAACCTACATGCACTCGGATCTTTGTTTCTCTTGCCTTAGGAAAACATTTGCAGACTCCGGAACTTTGCCAACTAAGTTTTCTCGATTGGTAGATAGCAAATTAACTGCCTAACTTCGAAATACGAAGGAAAACGAACTAGAAATAAGTCAGTACCGGCGTAGAAATAATAGTATTATCGTTATTCCTTTTTTACCAACGTTTTTGCTTATTCTTAAGTAAATCGCATTTAGGTCAAGTTTCCGCGCGTTTATAACGTAGTACTGTGAAAGTCGCAATTTCAGATTATATCAGCGTTTCGTGAATCGGAAGGATTTCTGTGCACTGCACGATTTTTCTGCTTCTTCTTTAGGGTCCCGTTACGGTTACCGTTGACCGAGTGGTCAGACCAGTATTTTGTCTCAATCCAACTTTTAAATTGGATCATCGTGTGTGTTCATTAAAAACTGGTGGGGAAAACGGGAAAACACGAAGTCTGTTCAATTTTAATAAGTTACTTTTCATTTGGGCGTAAATAAAATTTTCTTACTGAATAACACTCTTAGAATATAAAATACCGCTATAATAGCTACTACATTTCTTCCTCAATTTCCAAGGAGGAATAATTTCTGTTGAGAAAATCGTAGTGAGTTGGCGTATGAAGAGCGGTTATGGTTCGACCTATATTCCGACTGCGGGAGGTAGCGAGGCAGAGGATGGGACCGCTCGTGTCCCAGTTGGCTATTCGGTGTTATTAGTCCAAGCGTTTTGCACCTAAATGGATGCATATTTCAAGGATGGACTACTGGATAGATAGTTATTTTAACGTCTAATAGACCATTTCTTTCTAACGCCTGGGCTTTATAACTTCTGAATCATGCCCTACGTTTTTCTTTTTGCACATAGAAGAAAGTTATTTTAACGTTTTTGGCATTATCACGAGAAGATATCTTAGGCTTTGATACAAACATCCTTCAAATACTCTCTTCCTTTTTTTATTCTTCACTCCCTGTCGCCCTCCACTTCCTGGCGTACTATCAGTATTGTCAGTAGTGTCAGTGTTGTCAGTGCTCACGAATCTTTTTTAAAAGGCGATAAACTGATATTTAGGATATATTAGTTTGTTTGCGATATCCTAATAAACGTAGAAAAAAAGTATTTTTATATACTTCTGCAGTTCTTTAGGATCAGACAGCTGTTCAAAAAAATTACATAGTTTCCTTAGCAATAGCCGATTGTATATTCCCCAATTTTGGCGTGTTCAACCTTATTTTAAAGACAAACGGGTCTTAATCGCGTAAACTTACAGTCTGCCTGCAACCACGGGTGTAACGTCATGCCCGAAACGTCAGGATATAATTAAACGTAAGTTTACGCGATTAAGACCCGTTTGTCTTTAAAATATGAGTGATAATCGTGAAAGTTTAAATCAATGTGTTCAACCTTATCTAAAGGTGCGTTCAAACCAAAAGAACATTCGCTGTTCTATCGCCCGTTCTACGAAATCAACCAATCACGTTTTGTGTAACGATCGAATTTCGTAGAGTGGGGGGTTAGAATAGCGAATGCTCTTTTGGTTTGAACGCACCTTACGAGGAAACTTTTGATACTTACATATTTTTGCACTTGAACCTTATCATACTATTCATAACTTTATGCAAGTTTTTTCTTTTGTGAAATCAGTTTGTATAAACAACATCATGCATGTCCCAGTGACTATAAATGTTTAGTACAAAAACTAATAGTAGCAACAGGTTACTTTGTCAATGTAAGTTTAAAAGTGTTGGATTTGGCAACGCGAAGCCGATATCAAACATGTTTGGCTGTATGCGTGTGGGGTCGGCCTCGCGGGGGGCCTTGATGGACTTGAATTAATCTTTCTGTTAATGCGCGTTACTAACGATTTGGTTAAGAACTTCAAATTTTTTAATCGTTTCTATTTGGGGCAATCACCTTTTTCGTCACTGCTATGATTTATTGATTACGTTCTCCTGGATCTCCTTAAAATCACAGTAACGCCATTCAAAACGTATAAAACCTTTTATTTTCATTCATATTCAAATCAAATTTCAAACTGGTTCAGAAATGTATCATAGATTACACGAAGTCGTATCTAGAGGTGTGCGCCGGCATAGAAATCGCCGGCGGCGGCGCGCCGCAAAATTTTGCCGGCGCGGCGGCGCCACGCCGGCGTCAAGGTCAATTTATTACCTGTACGTTCATACATATAAGGATGAGAAGGTATTAAAAACCTAGATATTGTTTAGGACAAGTTTATTATTAAAAAAATGCAATCTATAACTTTGTTTCGTGTTTAACAAAGTTATAGATTGCGTTTTATGCGGCAATTGTCATAATTATCGTGTACGAAAATTATTTCATTAACTCGCGCAGCGGCCCTACCGCGAAAAACGAAATTCGTACATTTCGAGGATTTGTCTCGCTCACTCTAATGACGCCTTCATGACAAAGAAAAATCCTCGAAATTTACGAATTTCGATTTTTGCGGTAGTAGGCCTGGATCGAGTCGTCTACAGATTCCCAATACTACAGATAAGAGATAATACTTCAGATAATGTCAATAGTATGCATTCCTGATTGTACATATTCCCAATAATACGAATTTTAAATGCTACAAATACCCAACACTACAGATTCCCAATACTATAGGTTCCCAATACTACGAATTACCAATAGGTACTGCAGATTTCAAATACTACAGATACTCAGCTTTACAACCTCTTTATAGTACCATCATCGCCCACACTGCTAGTCATACATCGGTGTATAAACTTACAAAAATATTTTTTTTACATAAAATCTGTTTTTGTATATTTTCCTTTGTTCGACGTTATTATTACAAGCCTACAAAAACTGCAAGCCAAATTTTAAATGCGTTTAATATACTCATAAATAAATATTTCGTATTCTGTCCAAAAAGAGGAAACATGCCAACATGAGAAATACCTTTCTTAAATTGCTTATGAAAAAAAAAAACTGTTACAAATTGGTCTATTTTGCAGGAGGAAATAGGGAACACAAAACCATGTTTTCGCCAATTTTACGTAGGTATTATGAGGCAAAGCTGCAGTTGTCTATTTCTAAGCCTTGCAAAGCGACAGCAAATTTTTTCAAAGGCCGATTTTTTTAAAAGTTCCATTTCCTTTTTCCTCTAAAAATATCTTATTCAAGAAGCACAAAAATCATCGCATCAATGCAAACACTCAAATTAATAGAATCAGTTAATATTCAGTCATATACTTATCAGTTAATATCAGTTAATATACTTCAGTCATATCAGTTAATATACTTTTGTAAGTATAGGTATTATATAACTGTACCACCTACATTTAATTTTAATTTTAAGCTAATTTTAAGTTATAATTGTTAAAAAAATATTTTGCTACACCCCAACGGGGTCCATGTGATACACACGATCTTGTAACACCTGAAATACCATGGTATGCAATAAACATATATTATTATTATTAAACCTCCTATGGTGGCCTAACGTAAATAATGAAAAAACATCCATCATGATCATCAGCCTATCGCAGTCCAGTGCTGGACATTGGCCTCCCCAATTTCACGCCACCGTTTTCGACCTTTGGCTGCTCGCATCCAGCTCCTGCCAGCCAACCTGCGCAAATCGTCGCTGTACCTTGCCTGAGGGCGTCCTACACTATGCTTGCCGAGACGCGATCTGCACTCAAGAACTCGTTTAGCCCAACAGTCGGT
>JALPQI010016356.1:0-34529 GCA_025490895.1 Thaumatotibia leucotreta
GAAACATGTGTTTACTTATTTATTATTAAAAACATTCCTGTGAAGTTTCGAATAAAATAGCCCAACTAATCTTATTTCCCCATGCAAACTTTAACCCTCCATTTAACCCCTTTAAGGGATGAATTTTCAAAAATCCGTTCTTAGTGCGCCTCTAGACATTATAAAGAAACTACGTGCTAAGTTTGAACTCTCTAGGATCAGCGGTTTGGGCTGTGCGTTGATTTAAGTCAGTCAGTCAGTCAGTCAGGACATTGCCGTTTATATATATAGATGACGTACTGACATTTCTATTACTCCCCTCCCTTTTTTATTACTCCCGCTACGATTACAAGCAATGGCGCGCTTAGACAACAAGTGTGATGAAAAGGTACAGTCGAGTGCATTAATATATAGACACATTTGTAAGGGATCAGTATGGGGAAGTGTATATATATTAATGCCCTTGACTGTACGTTAGGTTTCACTCGATACGTAAAGCAGGCCATCGCGCTCGCTCCAATGTGTCAGTGCAAGCGCGGTAGAATGCATCACGTACTCGTATCGAGTAAACCTAACGTATCCTTTACTTTCCAACTCATGGTACGGCTCACAGATGTCATATATACCATAGATCAAGCAAACGTATACTTAGCGTGTCAAATGAACTCAGTGAAATCCACTGAGTTGTCCGTCTTTAATCGCAGCTTGCAGCTTTCGGGCGTCTTTTTACAACAACACAAAAAAATATGAATACTCAAGGGCCTGAGACATATTTAAAATCATAGGCAAGTAACAACTTCAGTACAAAATCTGACACGCTCGGCCGCCATATAAATGCATGAACTTGTTTCTTCTATCCAAATCTAATTCTGTGGTACGGCTACCGTGTTCTTAGCCTCTTTAGGCTGGGATTACACGTGTAAGTTCTTACGTAAGTTGTAGGGACGGAGATAGCTCCGTTCCTTAGTATAGACTAAGGAATGAGATAATGATAGGATTGATAGGCACCTCTCGTTCCTTAGTATAGTCAATGTCAAATAATTCTTTATTCAATTTGGAATAGCAACAAACTCTTTTGAATCGTCTATGTATTAAAACTACTTCCGGGTCTAACCCTAGGTACACCGCTGACCCGAGAAGAACCGGTAAGAAACTTGGTGGGACTTGTTTTTTCAAACAATCATAGTACAACTTACAATACAACTAACATGCATTAAAAAACACTTAAACATAAAATTGATTTTAATTCAATTGAAATATAATAATAATAACTCCGACAGCTCCGTCCTTACAACTTACATAAGAACTTTACTTAGTAGTAGGAAATAAGGAATGAGAAGTAAATTAAATCGACCATCACAGACCGACTAAAAACCGCGAACGAGCACATTGAGTATGTTTTCCGAAAATTAAATAAAAAATACGGTTCCCAATACCAATTTAATTATTCAACCCTTGTTCCATTTCCAATCAAGTTTGACGAAAACGAGCCAATACTCTTAGTAGGCCTACGGCGAACTAAGCTTCGGAGTTCGCGGTAGGGCCGCTGATTACGATTCATAATATCAAAGGAGAATTAAGCTTTTTATCTAGAAAATGGGGGGGGGATTAAGCTATTATCCCCTCATCTGTGGTTGCGTCAATGAATTTAGAATTCAAAGTATGAATTGATTTTCTGAGTTCAGTACCTATTGTACGGATCCTTATCAAACACAGATGAAGGGTTATTAATGGGTTATTAGGGCTGTTTCGGGCATTGGCGCCTCTATGATACGTACGTTTGTCAGATTGAGAATTCTGCCCTCCTAAGTATAAGTGCGATAACTAGTTTCAAAAATGACAATTAATCCAGATGTCTATTTATAGGATAATAAAGTAAACAATTAATTGACATTTTCAAAACTATTTATCGCACTTATGCTTAGGAGGGCAGAATGGCCTTCTCTATTCGCACAGGTTGAAAGCGAGAGTTGAGTATCACGCGTGCGATGTTTTATGTAAACGATTCATTCAGCAACGATATTTTTATTGGATAGTGAAATCTGTTATCTATAAGAAGAAAATGATTCATAAATCAGTTTCTCCATTGTTTAGGGCTTGTATCACAAGAATTATGTGCAAATGCATAGTTTTTTGTCACGAAACGTATTGTATACTTCTTAATGTATGTAAGTTTTATTGAAGTTTACAATCGTAGCTCTGTGAAACCACGAGGATAAGTTTCATAAATTGCGAAACTTCTATACAGAAGCATATCATCATCATATTAGCCGAAATACGTCCACTGCTGCACATAGGCCTCCCCCAAAGATTGCCACAATCACCGGTCCTGCGTCACCCACAACTAGCGGACTCCTGCGACCTTCACCAGGTCATCAGTCCACCTTGTGGGGGGCCTACCCACACTTCGCCTTCCAGTACTCGAGAACCTTTCCGTCCCAACGGCCATCGGTTCTGCCCACTGCCACTTCCGTTTAGCGATTCGGAGAGCTTTATCGGTTACTTTGGTTCCGCTGCGGATTGTAAGCGACCACGTTACCTGCCACCATATCTCATCACTGGCAACACGCAGTGATCAAACACTGCGGAATATTGGACGAAAAGATGTGTCGTCGTAGCTTCCCGAACGCTGCCCAACCGAATCGGATTCGACGATTGACCTCTTTCCCGAAGTTAGACCTATCTAACTGGATAGTTTGTCCTATGTACATTGTACACCTATATAGTCGTCTACAACTTCGAGTGTAAAGTCTCCGATTGTTACGGGAGTTGGTAGCCATAGTAATTTGACATGATTTTCAACTTATACATGTTCATTCTAAGACCAACTCGCTCGGAGGCTCTACTGAGGTCAACGAGCATAGAACCATATGTACCTATTCAATAGATTAATGCGTGGCATATTACAATACTCGTATTATTAATAAACTCGCACTCGCACTATTTTTCTAAGTTCCCATGGAAACATAATTATAGTCCTTAGTAATTAGAATTACCTATTAATTTCTCCTGAAAAATCTTACAATTTTGAGAATGTTCTGCAATTAGTATCGATAACAATGATGTTACACTAGACAATGCCGAGTCTATGCGGGACCAGAGCCAAGTCGTCCGACGCTTTGTTTATTTTAGTAACTATTTATTTATTAATGTTTGCTGTTTGAAAGAAAGAAAGAAAAAAAATACATTTATTTAACGCCACAAACATAGTAGATAAAACACACAAAAATTAACAAAGTTTAGACGTTAAAAGGGATCCCCACTCAGCATGTTGCCGGTAAACCATGGCGCTGGTTTTCAGTGGGGACCCAACTTAAACTAAAACAGTAACACTAAAATCTTACAAACTAAATTTAAAACTAAAAAGAGTGCCGACACACACGCCAGCGAATGGTTATTCAACCGAAAGAGAAAAAAATAATAATAATAATATAAATAAATAAATCTGATTTAAATTAATATTTTCCGCCCTTACAATTGTTTTTGGAAAAAGTGTACACGACATTTGTTTTTAAAAGTGGACAACACTTTAATCGCTCTGATTGGGGGGGGGGAGGTTGTTCCAGCACTTGGTGGCACCTTGGTGGTTTGCGATTTGTAACTACAGAAGAACCTATTGATACTTATCTAGTTACGATTCATTATTTACGTTTAAAATATTGAATTAATTTAGAGTCCAAATTAATTCATAAAAGAGGCCTTTGAATCATTTTCCGACTTCCTTTTCCCGCTCACTTAAAGTAGGTTTACGTCAGGGCCGGATTTAGAGGTTGAGAGGCTTCGGGGCAACAAAGGAGTGGAGGCCCCCCGGCCCCCAACTATTTTCCAAATAAAGTAGGCAATTATTTCAGTCAAGTTCTCAAAACAGCGTAAAAATTTTTTTACTAGTGTTTACTAGTTGGATAATTTGAATTAATGTGAAATATTTTTTTTCGAAATCTCTATTGTGGGGGCCCCTCTTTAGTGGAGGCCCCGGGGCTGTAGCCCCGGTTGTCCCACTCCTAAATCCGGCCCTGGTTTACGTTCAGCCATTTTCGTATGAAACGAAGAGAAAGACAATTTTATTATTAAATTCGGGTCTTTGACAAACATCAAGGAGCAAACAATTCGCAAGTAATCACTTAATCATCAAGATCATGATCAAGTCTCTACAGAGAAGATAGTAAAGTACTGCATTGCAGTTGCGCGTAACTTTCTCGGCCAGAATGCGGCGCGTGCGTGTTTATTTTTTATTTCGGTGCAGAAATGTTGGCGTCATAGAGTTTCGTTTTTATTAATGTATCGATTTATTGGGGAGAGTGGGTGATAGTCGAAGTATTCGTCAATTTAATTGACTCTTCACTATCTGATATGCAGTTGTGCTCAACGTCTGAAGGTGCCATTTACATATGATGACTGAACTGAACTACCCCTGAGAAACGTTGCCAATAAAGCAACTAGAAAAAAAAACCTGCCAAGTGCGAGTCGGACTCGCGCGCGAAGGGTTCCGTACCATTATCAATTTATTATTAAAAAATTCCACTTAAATCAATCTACCTCAAAAACTATAGCAAATGGGTCCCCTTTAATATGCCTAATATTAATAGTCCTAATATGAATTCGCATAACGGATTTGGCATAATTAATTAAGCATAATATTGAATAGGCAAAATAATAAAATTCCATAATGCTTAATACGCATATTACTGATTATGCATAATTGAAATATGCATAACATTATTAAATATAACTTTATTCGTCCTAATATGGATTAGCATAAACTTAGAAATCAAGCGAATGAGGCAGATCAGGGTAAAACCAAGACGGTAAGGTTAAGTTCAAAAGACTAATAAGCAGGAGCGACGAAGCGAAGTTGAAGCCTAGGGTTCGTCGATATCTCCTACACATCCTAATGAACACGTCAGATACAATCAATTAAATAAAATATTAGGTATTTAATAATCAATTTTATTAGTAATTATCGACCCGCCTCGGCTTCGCACGGGTACTAGGTATACCTACATAAAAACCTTCCTCTTGAATTACTCTACCTATTAAAAAAAAATCTCATCAAAATCCGTAGCGTAGTTTTAAAGATTTAAGCGTACAAAGTGACATAGGGACAGAAGAAGTGACTTTATTTTATACTATGTATTGATGAAGAAATCACATCTTGGTAGGCCCATGAGGCGCACAGTACAGAGTGTGTACCTAAGTATTTAATACGGGCGTATATTTTAATGACTCTTAAAATAGGATCTAGGGAACCTATTTACCTATACCATTATTTATACGATCACAAAACGATAACTGTATCCCGTATAAAATACACATGCCGTACTTATGCACATTTTAAATTGCTAGGGTAAAAATGTGTGTAATCATTAAAAGAATCAATATTTACTATAAAAATATAAGTAGATAAATGTATGTCAGTCAATAAAATATGTCAAGACCTAAACATTAACTGTTATACCTACGCACAACGCACAAGTAAAAAAAAAGTCTAAACTAGTTTTAAATTGGAAGCAACATAATGGTACATAAGAATATTATTAATACGTACTAATCGACAGTAACTTGGCAAAAATATTAGGTATATACTTAGTATCGGTTTCGCTACGCAATCTATGATCGGTCATTATTATTTTATCTATTATATTTTATACCTTTCATTAAGTATACCAATTAGTATTATGCTCATCCTAATTATTCCAAATCATCGTTATGATAGTTTACGTTATACGTAAATACATTATGCGTAATCGTTTATGCGAAATTATGCTTATGCCACTTAAATAGTATGCTTAACAACGCTATGCCAATTTGAAGTATGCGTAATAAATTATGCGAATTAATATAGACTCATAGCAAATAATTTAGTCACATATATATTTTTTTGAATTTTATATCGCGTAGCTTAAAAAATAGAGGGGGGGGACACATTTTTCAGACTTTGAGAGCTGATATCTCGAAAACGATTTACTTAAATAAAAATGAGATTTATAAACCTTCATATCATTTTCAAAGACCTTTCTATTAATACCCCACACGAGTCTATATTAATTCGCATAATTTATTACGCATACTTCTAATTGGCATAGCGTTGTTAAGCATACTATTTAAGTGGCATAAGCATAATTTCGTATAAACGATTACGCATAATGTATTTACGTATAACGTAAACTATCATAACGATGATTTGGAATAATTAGGATGAGCATAATACTAATTGGTATACTTAATGAAAGGTATAAAATATAATAGATAAAATAATAATGACCGATCATAGATTGCGTAGCAAAACCAGTACAATATACCTACCTAAAATTTTTGCCAAGTTACTGTCGATTAGTACGTATTAATAATATTATTACATACTATATGTATGTTGCTTCCAATTTAAAACTAGTTTAGACTTTTCTTTTACTTGTGCGTAGGTATAACAGTTAATGTTAGGTCTTGACATATTTTATACCACAGGACATACATGTATACCTACTTATATTTTTACAGTAAATATTGATTAGCAATTTATAATGTTCATAAATACGGCGTGTGTATTTTATACGGGATACAGTTATCGTTTTGTGATCGTAGAAATCATGGTATAGGTAATAAACATGAGGCCCTACCGCGAAACACGAACGAAGTGTTGCCTCTCTCTCGCACTCGTGAATTCGTCCATAAGTGTGACAGGGAGGCAACACTTCTTTCGTCGTTCGCGGTAGGGCCTCAGGTTCCCTAGATCCTATTTTAAGCATCATTAAAATATATCAAATAGGCTTCAACTTCGCTTCGTCGCTCCTGCTTATTAGTCTTTTGAACTTAACCTTACTGTCTTGGTTTTACCCTGATCTGCCTCATTCGCTTGATTTCTAAGTTTATGCTAATCCATATTAGGACGAATAAAGTTATATTTAATAATGTTATGCACATTTCAATTATGCATAATCAGTAATATGCGTATGAAGCATTATGGAATTTTATTATTTTGCCTATTCAATATTATGCTTAATTATTTATGCCAAATCCGTTATGCGAATTCATATTAGGACTAATAATATTAGGCATATTAAAGGGGACCCACCCCACACGCTTATATATATAACAAAAAAAAAAATGTCTGTCCCTCAGTTACACGTATGGAGGGCCCCCACCCCAATTGTTTTTTTTACAATTTAGTATCATAATCCTGTAGCGGTTCATACAATACATATATCCTTACCAAATTTCGTTACTGTAGCATTTATAGTTTCCGAGTAAGTGGGCTGTGACAGACGGACAGACGGACATGACGAATCAATAAGGGTTCCGTTTTTGCCATTTTGGCTACGGAATCCTAAAAAGTATATTTAACATACCAGATGGACCCCTCTAAATGCCATCACAAAAGACAGCCAGGGGCAACACCAGTATAGGCGGCTCAGGACTGTACAGATGTATATATATCTACAAAGACAGTCTACATTTCAATCGAAGCAATAAAGTATGCATAATTATACTGTTTTTTACCATCAACCAGGCTTCTTTTGAAACCGAGCATCGGGATGCAGATTCTCAATCAAACCCTGTGTATGTTTTAATCAAAAACTGAATATTCAAATTTATTTAACTTCCTAAGAAAAGTTGAGCGAGGAGCAATGGACTTCAAAATAGGGTAAAAGCACCAATAGATGACTGCCACCCAGAAGTTGACTGATAGGTCTAAAAATGCAAATAATTAAATCAGGAATAATTTTACACGCCCGGGAGTATTTTTCTCACACGCGGCAACACCATGTCGCGTCTCCCACGCGATTTCCCAGACAATTAAGCCACGCACGAGGCAGTGAGCGGTCGTCGAATTTGCGCTTCGCGCCAAATTCGCGTTTTATATGGGATCCTTATTAAGAAAAGCCATCATAAATTTAAGCTTTCAATTACGTAAAAAATCGAATATGGCCTTTATTTCTTCGATTCACTTCAGTATAGATTTTAGACTAATATGTCTATTGTGTATATTATAAAGAATAGTTTTTTTTTATTTATTTTATGAGATATTTGCTGGTCAAGTTATGGTTCCAATATTGTGTGTTCGGGCCAAAAGATGAACGACGGTCAACTTTTGGGCAAAGGCTCGTATTTTCAGATGCTTGTGTAAATTATAATAAAATAGCTAGATGTAATATTTATATAACATCTAGCTATTTTATTTGTGGTTGATTTTTAGACCAAAAGATGAACGACCCTTTTTTCATGTATCACGTTTTAAAGTAATTTATTTTTGTATGGAAACGGGATTGTTCAACTTAAGAATCGCTGTCCAAAACGTGAACTAGAAAAAGGAGAATGGGCATTTTGTCCCATCGATGTATACGATTGAGACGTACCTTGTTTGAAAGGGCTTGGCCATAGGATTATTTGTTTGTATGACACCAACATTGGGTTGCGTGCAGGGACCGAGATATTTAAAAAAAAAAGCTGTATAAATAATAAGGTTTTTCTCAAATTATTCACTGTATAATTAATTGAATCGTGCTTTACATGAAAGAATGCGAAAAATGCTACCGGTATATATATTTAATCGTATCGTAGAGTATATAAAAGGGTTGAAATTAGCTCATGTAACATATGCCTGTAACGAGAAACACTTTTTTTTTTCAATAAAGCACAAGTGTATACACATGTAGTGCACATCATTGTAAAGGTACCGATGCAAGCTATTTTTCGTAACATAAGCTTGCACTCCAACGAATGCAGGAACCGAAATATTTTATTTTATTAATTAATTAGCGGTAATTAACGACGCCATACTTTTTCCACTCGACACTAGATGTCGCATGGGTACCAGAATGGACGATTTTTATTTTTGATCTAGTCGATTGAGTTATATGCCATTTGAAAGAGTTTTCCTAACATTATATTTTTACATAACACTGAATGCTGAAAGTGTCCAGATTTTTTATTTTTACGGGTTTCAAAAAAGCGCTGTATGGTGAAAATCTGAACTAAAGTAATCATATAAATAATCGAACTTTTCTAAGCAATTTTCGCAGTTATGTTGTGCTTAAATTAATTAAAATTAATATTTATTCATTTCTTGTAATTAATATTCAATAATCATAGCAATTAAATACCTTAAATATTTATTTTTATTTTACTACAGACATCTCGTGACCAAAAGAATAATCAAATCCGCGGCCAGTAGCTGAACTAGAATCGTAACCTGCTCCCCGCCAAAACTGCTATATCCACATAGCCGCTTTAAAACGCTCATTTGAGGTCTATGGTTTTAAAACTGTATGCGGTCCTAGCACAACTGGTGATTGACAGTAGGTCGCGGCCTTCACAGGGCTACCCGTCTCTTTTTAATCAATATAATCAATGAGGGACTGGTAGTCTCCGACAAGAGCGCGTATTACTGCGCATTAAGACATGCTAGCCTGGTGCCTATGTTACTAACAATAATGAGTTTTGGAAAAAAATCTAATCAGATTCAATTACTGCCTATATATTTATATCCTGTATATTCTGCAGCAGCACCACAACGTGATAGAGCTTACAACGAAATGAGAGGCATTGATTTTTTAACTACTCTTACAATTTTATAAACATGCTAGAGATCCGTCCTAACAACGTCTAATCTCCATTTAATTTAAAATGTGTTGTCTCTTTTTCACCAATAACATTGTGAAATTGATAGATAAGACATTTTTAGTACAGATGGTGCCTTTTTTAGGCTCTAGTGCGAGAAGTGGGTCATTTTACGTCAGGTTTCAAGACTTCGGAGGGCCATCTGGGGGCCGATTTTTGAATTTCTATCGCACGAATTCAAATTCCCGTTCGAATTCAAATTCGAATGACAAAATTTTTCACGACTATTTTCGAATGAAGCCAATATACCCTATTTTTGAAAGTCACACTCGAAAAGCTAGAGATTGATTATCGATATCATTGCGACACGTTGCACGCAGAAAGTCGATATTTACCGGTTTTTTTAATTTAATGTAATAAAGCTAAATTATGGCACACTGACGTCGGAATTTATATTCCAGCTAATAATAATAATGAATTATAACATATTAAACATTATTTAACGGTTTTTATTATAAAAAAACATGTACCGCTAGTGAATCGGAACGTAAATCTACGATCAATGTTATTATAATCTATGGTGCACACAAACAAACATCAACAGAGGCCCTACCGCGAACCACGAACGAAGTGTTGGCTATATCACACTTACGTACGAATTCACAAGTGCGAGAGAGAGCCAACACTTTGTTCGTGGTTCTCGGTAGGTTCTCAGTTGACAGACTTGACAGTGACACTTTATTGGAGTATCTACATACTTCTCCAATTTCTATCAATAGAATTGAATACGAATGGTCAACCGCAGTCGTTTTTGAACTTTCTATCACTCGAATCTCAAAAATAGCATTTCATCGTTTTTATTCATTTTCGAATGAAAGATTCGAGCGTTCGAATCTCAAAAATCGCCCCCCTGTACTAAAAAACAACGTACGAGACACGTGCAAAAATGAAATTCGTAACTAGTGTCGATTTAAAACACTCTCTATCGGTCGTGTTTTAAAACATCGCCACTAGTATCGACTTTCATGTTTTTCACACTTGTGTCGTAATGCACTACAAGAGTGCTAGGCCGTCACGCAACTAAATCAATCCTGACAGCTGTCAGTTGAATACATTGTCAAAAATGTCACTTTTTGACAATGTATTTAAATGACAGAAGTCAGGATTGACTTCATAGCAGTCACGCACTGTGATGTCCGATGGACATCGATGAATAATGGATTTATATGATACTCGCACGGTGGGGTTTAAAATCGCATAGACATTTTATGAATTAATTCATTCATAAATTGTCCATGCAATTCTAAACGCCACTGTACATTTCGCATTAAGTGGCGATTACACTGTATATTTCGCCTAATGCGTCAAAGTATGAGGTTGCCAGGCAACCGACATTGATTGCATGCGGCGAACGACTCAGTGTAATTCCAGCATTAAAGTGGTTTGATTTCCATACAATTGTGGTTTTAGTAAGCAGTCTTTACATATTACCAGATATAAAATATGCAGTAATTTTCTCTAATATGTATGGCAATCGAACAACCTTAATATTTCATAGTAAATGAAACAATTAAGACATTTTAAACAACTTTATTTTATTGCAATAACAATAATATTTTTCATGATAATATAAGCTTTGGGGTATCCCATACAAAACATTCCAATATTCTCGTAACTCCACTTAAGGCACTGGTCTCACCGCGAGCTACTAAGCTGGGCGAGTATCGCCGTGTCTCTTTTATTTACACGGGAGTTCGTATCTTTTGTTCGTGTTTATAGCCGATAGTTCATAGCTTAGTAGCTCGTGGTGAGACCAGTGCCTTAATCAATGACGTGAATCACCGGCCTTAGCACATCTTGTGTTTAACAGCAGCCATCTTTATTCGATTCTACTGATTAAAAAGAGACATGTGGCTGCGAGTTGCTGTCAAACACAAGATATGCTAGACCCGCTTATATTTGACAGCAACGCGTGGTCCGCTCCCAGCTACGCGCCTCTTTGTAATCAACAAATGATAGAAAGAGACGGATAGCTGCGGGAAGGCTGCGACTTGCAGTCAAACATGAGATATGCTAGCCCCGCTGTCTTCGTAAGAATTTATCGTACATAGCATAGGACAGGGACATAGCAATCGAAGGTTGCGTGATAAAATCCGGTAAGTATAGATCATTTTTAATTAAAATAACAACCTGACGTAAGTGCATGTAGTTCGTATTTTGAATACCGGTTTTGCTCGACTTATCGGGTTTCACCACGCAACCCTCGTAATGATCAAGGACCCATTTGGATCCCAATAGTGTCTTTGACGATCACTGGTTCTGTACAATACAATTCTTTAGTCAGATCAAACGCAACTAATTGGTACACAAACCTGATACACGGGGCACACACCTGATAAATATCGATGATCTTTATCGTTTGGGCTTAGCAGATCCAGGTCCTTGAAGATGCTAGCGATCCTCATACTCGTACTATTTCCCATCCATTTTTTTGATCGGACGTATATTAATTTAATATACGAGTATGTATGTGCAGAAGTAGGTATGTGATTCTCTTGAAATTAAATTAGCTTACAACTTATTTTGGAAGCTTTTATCCTGTTATAGATTGCTACTTCCCAGATAATCAGATACCTATTGAACAGAAATACGAACAACATGCGGAAAGCTGAATACTTACAAACCTGATGCATGGGAACTTCCCGCCACTGCTTTCTTGCTATTTTGATGTGAGCAGATGTTATAGCTCCTGTTATCATTCTTGACCGGGCCATTTAACGGCTACCCAACTAGGTACTGTTATACGAAAACACTCGAGGTCATTTTTAAAAAAGGTTTATTTCACTTAACACTACTTTTACATTAACAATGACCTTAGATTATTAGGCCTTGAAGGCCAGGGCGACCCTCAAAGGGTATGCGCGGACAACGCGTGACGTTGTGGTTGGAAGTAGGACTCGAACTGAGGAGGGGTTTATTGTGAGAGCTATTATAGACTTGAGGGAAGGGAAGTGCGGTGCTGGAGAAAAGCTAGATCAGCCAGAAAGGGTGCAAGTAGGATTTATAACAGTACCTATGCATAGCAATATATTGTTATAATGTTATAAAACTATTTGATGTCAGGCCAAACACAAAAGCAGTCATTCAGATACCACGTCACCAAAGTGTCAAAACTGAATTTGAACTTTACACACGTGCGTGTAGGTCTATAATGCTCTGCGAACCCTGACTTATATATCGGTCTTTGGCGTTGAACCTGCGTTGCTGACGAATTAATCATTAGCGTCCAACAGGTTAAATCTTGTATTACTTACTCGTTTAGGAAATCACATGTTTCATCATATCAGCCGAAAGACGTCCACTGCTGAACATAGGCCTCCCCCAAAGATTGCCACAATGACCGGTCCTGCGCCACCCGCATCCAGCGGACTCGTGCGACCTTCACCAGGTCATCGGTCCACCTTGTGGGGGGCCTACCCACGCTACGCCTTCCGGTACGTGGCCGCCATTCAAGAAGCTTCCCGCCCCAACGGCCATCGGTTCTACGCGCAATGTGCCCCGCCCACTGACACTTCAGTTTAGCAATTCGGAGAGCTATTTCGGTTACTTTAGTTCTGCTGCGGATCACATGTTTATCTCAATAGATTTGTAAGATATTTGGAGTTGACACCGAACTAGTAACCAAAATACCTACTAATCTAATTGCACGGACGACTTTGAGTTCCTTCAGTAGACTAAAACGTACCTTTAGCCAGCCTTCTGGGAAGGTTTCTGGGAATTCGAGTAACTATGGAAGTGCAGACATCTGGTTCAATTGGTATCGGAGTTAGTAAAAATACTAAAGCTGGCCTTACTAGCGCGGTTATACAGTTTTTGGGAAAGAACGACATATCTAGAAATCTTCCATATTCTCTTGCTCTACTTTAATTTCTTACATATGTATTTCCTTCACCACTCCTCTTACCTGCGAAGTTATTAGCTCTTCACGTGGCGTGTAAGAGAGTCCTAGTATTGTATTTCATATATCCTACTGAATGTTCCTATACTCGTGCATGCCATAGATATGTACATTGTTAGCGTGATTGTTTCATCAAATCCTATAGCTCTACTTACAGACATAGGTACACACACATTGCGTAACAAGGTAACGTATTTGTAAATTAGAAATATGTATTCACCTTGAACACACTAATCCGATCGCCAATTACCCAGCGTGGCGATTTTTGGCATATACCGCCTACTGTGAGGAAATTCCTTTATCCAGCGGTGGACTGATATAGTCTGATGATGATGATGATAATGAATACACGTATTCCTCGCCCATTGTCGCGTTACTAAGTCACGGTTTATGTGGCCATGACATGACAGACAAACAATAATACAGACAGACCGATGGAAACTTCAAGGGTCCCTTGTGGCGGATTTGATACCTAATATTTACATGGAATAAATAATAATGTAATACTTACTTGCTTACTTTGATTCTACTGGAGATAGAGCCGACTTACTGCACGATTTCATCGATAAGGTGGCCCAATTAGCACTTGACGTACGTAGTGACTTCTACTGCCCTATATAGTAGAAGCTAAGTGATCAATCTAAATCCAGTACGGACGTTTTGGAAACCATAACAGATAATGAAATCTTGTCTAAACCATGAGATCGATTTTAGTAAAAAGAAAAATCGCATTCATACACTTACAAAAATACGTGTACTCGATCCAAAAATCGAATCTGCACTTTTTGAAAAATAAAATTTCGTTGTTTTCGTTTTGATATCGGTTGCGTAGCTCTTAAATAGTAAATGTTAGTAACAAACATGATATCTAAAACTAATGAAATGCATTGTTTTTAAACAATGAAGCTTTATTTTTCAATACTTCAGTGCCGTCACCCCGCCGGCCCTTTGACTTTGTATGGAGAAGTTACAAACTATGAGAAATATCGAAATCCGTTCTTAAGAAACAGGGCCACGTTTTTAGATTTAATAATAATGGCATGGTTCCTAAAAACAGAATTCGATATTATTTCGAAATCTGTTCTTAGGAAACATGGCTAAGTTTTTTGATTTAATAATAATGGCACAGTTCCTAAGAACAGAATTCGATATTTCTCATAGTTTGTAACTTCTCCATACAAAGTCAAAGGGCTGGCGGTGGCACTGAAGTATTGAAGAACAAAACTTCATTGTTGAAAAACAACGTATTGTATTTGTTTTAGATAGCATGGCCCTCAGTAATATTTACTATTTTAGAGCTACGCAACCAAGATTCAAATTAAAATTCCGATTTTATTTTCCAAAAGTGCAGGTTCGACTCCTGGGTCCAGTACCTACACGTATTTTTGTAAGTATATGAATGTAGTTTTATAGTATATAGCATAGTTCCTAAGACAAGAATTCGCTATCTGTTATTATGGTGTTCAAAACCGCCATACTGACCCATTTGGATTGATCACCCTGTATTCTAATACCTACATGTTACTGGGTGTCGTGCCTGCAAAGCCAATAACACCTTTAGCTGTCATGATTTCAGTAGCTGTCAAAGCGATTTTCATACTTTTACCCCTTTCAGAACCAGCCAATACAATTGTGCGGTTTACTAGGTTGAGTTTTGTGTCGAAATTAACGTGTTGTAGTGAACGGGCCCGGCATAGCACGATTGTGCGGGAAATGTTCTTTGACTTTGCAACGAAATTTTGCGCGGCGGTCCGTCGGTGTTCAAGTTTCGACTCGTACGGTGTGGTGCTGTCACGTGTCTCCGCCTTTGATCAATGTAAGTAGGATATTTCTATGTTTTTGTAATTTTTTGGCTATCATGTAGTTTAAAACATAAAAACAAATAAATGGTCTACAATTTACGCAGTATCATTTCTAGAAAATACCGTTTAGATGCGTGTTATGCCGTAACGGATTTTTGGATCACAATTGTATCGAGCCGTCCCTTACTGTAATGCAACGTTTAAATATACCTAAGTGTAATTTCTCGTTTTGACAGGGATTAACAACAATGACGCGTGCTTTGAAGGACAGCGACATATATAATTTATTAAATGGCTCCGGAGACGACGGTAGCGATGACGAAAGCGATCCGGAGGTACTAGTTCCTACTACAAGTGGTGTCGGTCAATCAGCTTCTATCTCATCTGATAGCGAAGATGACGTGCCATTTGTTAACTTTAGATGGAGGAAAAAGAAATTTAATTCGCAACCTGTACCAGGAGACACGCCGCCTGGATCGGAAGCCGTCAAAACACCAGCCCAATACTTCGAGCAATATTTCACACCGGAATTATTCGAACAGTTGCTCTTGCGACGAATCAATACTACTTACATGACTAAATTGATTAAATTACTGATTTTGCATGTAAAGAGACTAAATAAATGTTATTTCTATAATACATATGTCATTATTATTTATTGAAATCCGTAGAAGTGCAGCCCGCTTAAATACAATCGTGCGGCCGGCCGCACAACTCTGGCTTTGTAACTTCAGGCCCCGCTCTATACAATCGTGCGCCCGCACAATTGTGTTGCACTGACCTCAGGGCCGCCTAAATACAATTGATTGTGTCAATTTTCTCCAAGATGGCGGCCGGAAAATGGAAAATGAACTCCAGATTCATAATCTACGTGAAAAGTTTAGGTATAAGTCACTTTTTATTTCAGTCGAATCCGTGCAGATTCGGCGTCGGTGCGAAAGGGTTAAGTAAGGCTAAGCAAATACTTGGATTCGAGCTTTTGGCATATAGTAGGTATAAATCATTTCTCATATATGATGTAAGGCATTCAAAAGGTTAATATGACGCCATGAAGCTGAATGCTACTCAGCTAATTTTAAGGCATAAACCAAATACGAAGCCGTAGAATCACTAAACTGTATTCGTAACTTATCAACCTCAGCATCTTCTGTAATTTTCTGAAATATGAATAGTAGTACGTACGTAGTTATAATATGAATAATGTCTGTTCCAAACCACAACCATTCCGTAGGATCCTAAAAGGCTACAAGAATCTGCTGAAATGAAATAAGGTAATATAAATTAAACATACTTTGTTATTGTTCCGTTGTCTTTATCATCAGTTCCAAGTAACCTGATAGTGAACAGCTACTGCACCTTATGAACACCGGCATCTTCAGAGATGTCATACATATATGTATACGTGTTGTCGACTCTATAATGTCGAGGGCAAAAGGGACAGAGACTTCGGTGCACCCCCCATTGCATGCTCGTAGAGTTCTGGTTATGTTACACAATGACTAATACTTGAGAAACTTAACCCAATAGAAAAATCCGTTTAAATAGAAATTTCATTTCGGTCTTTGTTATTCTACTTCATCATACTGCAATGTTTACCTACCTAAAACCACCTTAAAGTATGCCTAAGATTTAAAGATTTCTCAAGGAACCCGCCTTCGTCGGGAGGGATTGTAGGGTCGTCTTATATAGACGCACCTTACTACTTAAATATCGTCAGCTCATGCACCTGCGAGCGACTTCCTATACTGTTTAATAGTCTGCTATTGACACTGGAAACTCAACTTGTACAGCCTCCGTACGTAGCCCAGCTGGCAGTGACTATGCCTATGAAGCTGGAGATTCTAGGTTCGAATCCCGGCGAGGGTGAATATTTGTTCCTTGGTTGTGGTTGTTTTCTACTTACTTAAGACAAGTATCTACATGTATCTACCTATCTATCATATATATTATAATTGTCTATCCACACGCACACAATATCGTCCCGTATTCGCACAACATAAGACTTACATTGGTTTAAACCTAAGTCGATTTGTGTAAAATTCTTGTAATTATCTAATCCACATATCTTATAGGCACAGACGAATTATGTGTGCCAAAAAGTACAGTTCTGAGAGTCATCCATGGTCTTCATCATCAGTCCCACTCAACTGAGTGGTGGTTTCTGATAGAAATGTTATTTAAATAAATAAAAAGTCGCTATGGACTGGCTTAAGAAACTTCAAAAGTTCGCCCAATTTTTTCAAGATGCTACTGTTTGAACGTGATTTGATTGTCATCTAACCACCTAAGATTATTTAAAATTAATAAATTATATATATTCATATCAGTTTCTTCGCCTTCAGAAAATCGGGGAACGATCCACAAGAACCGACAACTTCCCACCTTTTTTGATTCAGTAGCACACTATACAATAATGAAGGCAGTATTTTTATTTTCATTTTATCATACTCCCATAAAAAATATACCTGTAGCTTAATTACCTTGTAGCTATAGCCACTCTTGAACATCTTCTCCCAGTCATATAAATACACCGGTATTGTAATCACTTCGTTTTAAGACTATATTTTAAGTCTAAAAATTGAATGCTTGGTTCCTCTGGCCTTAAAATGTGACCTACTTGCCAAAAGCTTGATTAATGACAATAACTAATTAATACCTAATTTGCTATCAGAAGATTCGCTTTGACATCATGCATCATGACAACATAAAACACCGACCGCGGCATAGATGGACTTCCCTGCAAGAATAATTAAAACTAATTGAAGATAAATAGGTATTTATCACAAAAATATTGGTTCTTCAGTCATGGTTATTTTCTAGGTATTTAAGCATCTAATATGTATCTACCTAATACACGTGGTCGTGTGGTGACGGCAGTAAGAATACATATGTCACCTCCCCAACAACTCCTCCTGCGGGTGTCGTAAGAGTCGACCAAGGAATTAAAGTGTCACAGACAATTATTTGATAGCATATTGATGATGGGCAGCAGCGTCATCATAGTGGACACATTAATGCGATCGACAATCCGCTTGCCCAGCGTGCCGATTATGGGCATTTACCTCCTAATGCGTATATACGTATAGTTAATAGGAGAGGCCTACATCCAGCAGTGGACTATCATAGGCTGATGATGTATGTATATCGTCGCTCAATTAGCATACACAATACAACCTTAATTGAAATGTATAGAAATTATTTTGTTTACATCACGTATTATTTAATAGAACCTTATGTTCAAAGCTAATCTAAGCACAGACAGCATTTACCAATTTTTTTACTAAGGATGTATACCACCTTTTCTGGAGGACCATCATGATCAAATGACTGTTTTTGGCCAAGTATCCCACTGTTATTTTAATCGTTTTCCTCTTCTCTTGCGTCGAATGTAGTTCACCATTGTTGATTGATTGTAAGTATGTGCTCTTCGATCGATGTGCATGTAAAACGTAAATATCTTAGTATCTTAAGACTAGGTCGATTTATACTGTGCATAGTGCATACATGATATGAATTGTATAATAAAATTGTACACATAGATTGACATTTAGATATAGATTGACATTTTGAATAGTAAATGCCGTATACTATTGTTATAATTGAAACATAAATACAATTGTAGTGTGGTGACGGCAGTAAGAATACATTTGCCACCACCCCAACTCTTCCCGCGGGTGTCGAAAGAGTCGACTAAGGGATTGAGTGTCACTTATCGTTCTTTGATAGAAGATTGATTATGGGCAGCAGCATAATAACAGTGGTCACGTTACTGCGATCGCCAATCGGCTTGCCCAGCGTGGCGATTATGGGCATTTACCTCCTAATGCGTCTATACGCATAGTTAATAGGAGAGGCCTACGTCCAGCAGTGGACTAACATAGGCTGATGATGATGATGACGATGATGATAGCACCTTTATAATAGCTGACGGTCAAATTCCATATACATAGTTATTATGGGGCATGGTACCGAGTATAAACCTATCTATCTATAGGTATAGGTATTGAAAGGTTAAGGCATTTATAAGAATGCACCTAAATATTTAGCATACCTGCATGCATCTATATATATTAACCCTCATGCCCCCCCCCTCCAATCCTGTCTCATACATAGCACAGGGTGGACACGGCATACAACAACTTAATCTGACATTTTGTCCGTGCCTATGCGTTACTTACGGGTATGTCTGACTCAAACAGTCACACAACGGGGCTGCCTCAGATATGGCAGTATACTAACCTACCTTAGTTACAAAGGAAAATACTTTAACCTGTAACATACATTTACTAATTTCCGAGTATTTACTTAAGTCGTATTTAGACTCATCTTCACTTCTCCAAGTCGAACAGAACAGAACGTCGCAACCCTAGGAAACTATTGTTTTTCTCACATCCAAGCAACATAAAAAGTGATATGTAACGCAATTTTCCAGTATTGTTACTTAGTTTGAAAACATGCACGTGCCTACATAATATTAGTTAGGTACCTACATATTGTAATAAGCATTTTCATGTTAAAATGCAAGTTCAAGTAAGCTCCGGCGGTTTGTTGTGGCATTTGCTTCGATAATAAATGATTCTTATGAAACCACAATGGATATTCTGTAATTTTCACACTGCACTTTAAAAAATATATTCATCATGTATTTAACTAACTTATACATATGTAACTAGCTTATGTGTTTCAAAAAGTAACTTATATGTAGTACATAATGTTATTTTTTTACACAACTATTTTTCACAATACATGCCAACCAACCGTCTTATGTCCTATAGCCGTCTACCGCAGAAGTCATCGGGCGGAGAGTGCAGTGCAGTAAATAGAATCGGTACGAGGATGGGCGTGTCCTTCCCGTGTAGTACTATTAATTATTCTATGCTGATAGTGTTGTCTAGCTGGTGATTAAAGTAGTGAAACTCCATGAGGATGCACAGCGTCGGCGATGAGGGACTTGCGGAATCTTCTGACAATTTCTGGCTACAGCAGCTGCTTACGATCAGTTAGTAGGCTCGTATACTTATTTGCCACCGTACTGTGTAAAAAAATTCATGTAGAAGACATAGGTCCCTACCAACTATAATTTAAATGTATTGAAAAGAGTGTTAAAATTGTTATGAATGTTGTTATTATTGAAAATACCCTTATAGCATCATTTTGTCATATCCGACAATATTTCTATTATTTAAACTATTGCACAAAAGTAAAACTTAAAGTACAACAGGCGGACTTAATGCCATGAGGCATTCTCTACCAGTCAACCAGTATTACCACCAGTTATTTATCTGTTTACAGTTCTTACTCACAGCCGGATAGACAAACAGACGAATCCTAAAACCCAGACTATCTATTCGCATCGTCTAAACATAGGTGGAGACGAAGAGAAAATCAATTCAAATATCTTACCTATATTCATACTCATATTCATTCCTTGATAAAAATGGCAGTGAGCAATGGATAAATATATACTTAGTGAGCCTAAATAAACCCTACTCATTTAAACAGTATTCGAATATTAATAGAATAGCCTCACAAAACAACAACATATTTTTGTTGCTCTACTAAAACCATGCCATAATTATAATATAAGTTACTTTTGACTGCCTTACATTCTAATAAGTATATTAAATAAAGCACCTACATTATACCTAATCCTTGAATACGTCAGCCAAATAGAAGTAGACTCATAGTAGTCTAGCTGATCGTTAAAGAGCTCTATGATGAGGATGCACTGCGTCGGCGATGGAGGACTTGCCGAATAAACTGTCCCTGTTCCCTGTACTTCTCGATACGCCTGTGATACTTGTGGCTACAGCAGTTGCCGTCCGTCAGAAGCCTTCTACGCTTATTTTCCACCGTGTTATATAAGAAAGTAAAACACACATACATACACACACATGTGTAAAACGCAGAAGTCCCTACCAACTACCTACATTTTAACTCTTTTGATATTTCTAATCACCATTTAATCAAAATTCTAGAATTTGTACCTACTTACTCTAATATAAATCCTATTTCATAGCATAAATGATCGTGCAAACGATTAGTTAGTTACCTAGAGTTACCCTTGTCGCAGTGGGCTCGAAGTCGACTAAGGGATTGAAGTGTCACTGACCATTATTTGATAAAAGATTGATAATGGGCAGCAGCGTCATCATAGTGGACACATTACTGCGATCGCCAATCCGCTTACCCAGCGTGGCGATTATGGGCATTTACCTCCTAATGCGTCCTTGCGCATAGTTAATAGGAGAGGCCTACGTCGAACAGTGGACTATGATAGGCTGATGATGTACTAAGTTCTGTATGGAATCAGGTATACTAAAATAAATAAACTTACTGAGATATGTATAAAAATGCTCACCGCAAGCGTGTAAATCATTCTTGTCTTATTAAGAAATAGGTCATAAATATGTATTTATTCCGTAGATAAATATCCTTAATGCGCATTATTATAATTTCTTTAGATATTATTTTGGTTGAAAATTATATTGATTCGAGTCATATGTCAATTGTCAAGTTTGTTTTTTTCTTTAAGGCTTGTTTGTCACCCTTGTTTTTCCAAATGATGGGTCCACATCGTCGCCTTGTCATCTTTCACAGTGTTTAATTTCTTCAAGTGATATTGTGGTAGCGCAATCTGTCGCCGAGTAGCGGAAGCAAAAGTTTGTCAAAACAATAATAAACTTATAAAACTGTTTTTATGTCCGTCCCCGTATGCGTTAGGTCGTCGTTGTATGATACAAAAAATACATAATAAGAGTGCCTTTAAGTTAATACTTATGACTTGAAAATACACTCTAGTTTTACTATACAACAACTGATTCTTTAATTAAAGCACATATTTTATCGAGTGATTTTACCACTTTTACATACTCCGGTATTGTTTTTGAAACATAGAAATGAAGTATTTCCCATATTCTTTCGAATGAACCATTTTGCACCTGGTTACGTGATATACATCTTGTAAAATAAATATTAAAGTAATCGAACGTTTTTTTTTTAATAGCATGTACCCTGCACGGAATTGGATGTTGGTGCATACAATAAAATAATGTCCTTATTAAGCGCTTTAAAATGAGGTAGGTCTCAACTGTATACACTCATGGGACACGGCCCATACAAAAATGCCCATTCTCCTTTACTGGTTCATCTTTTGGGTTGGATTCCAATAAATGAATTCGAATCAATTTAGTTCGTTCATTTCGTTGATGCGGTGTCCAAAACATGAACCAACTAATTTAAATGAACGGTTGAATTTGGAAAAAGTTAAACTTGGAGATCAGATTGTTACACAATGTACACCGTGTTTATATTTCATCAAAAGAAGGTTTTTTAGGTTAAATACAATTAATTTATCTAAGAAACTAACATTTTTACTATGCTCTATTCATCTATTGGAGTCTTGCCGTTCATATATTGGTCTCGCTATATTGCAATTATGCTAGTTCATCTATTGGGGTCAAATTGTTCAGTGATAGGGCACTTTGTTCAACTACTGGGGAATTTGACTCCTTTTTTAATATAATCATTTTTATAAAATTACTGAAGTTTAATACGAGGCACGAAAATAACTTATTCTAAACTCAATTAAATGCGGATTCATATAAAAAAATAAAAATTGATGAATATGAGTTATATCATATAGAAAAAAATATTTAAAGTTGGGAAAGTTGCTTAACTGTTCATCTATTGGTGATTTTACCCTAAATTGTTAATTACCGTTTGATAATGACACAATAGTACCTAGTCACTCGCAGTGTTTGACAACTAAGCAATACACGTTTTACATTGATCGTTCGAAAGAAATAAAATTAATTGTTTTCGTACAGTTAATTTAAACATTAGTCAAATGTTAATACTTGAAAACAATTGCTAGTAATGCGTATTATTGACCATTTTCCTAGAAGCCAGGGTCACAGTAACACACTGTATATTAAGGTGCGGTTAAACTAAAAGAGCATTCGCTGTTCTAACCTCCCACTCTACGAAATACGATCGGTACACAAAACGTGATTGGTTGATTTCTTAGAACGGGCGCTATAACAGCGAATGCTCTTTTAGTTTAACCGCACCTTTAGCCAAGGCTAACAATCCACAATACTTATACCCATTTCTCCGCGTGCTATACATAGCCGAATATTGCATTCAGACAGGCTTAATTGCCATAAAGCGGTATTAAAATGTATTAGATTGATCACAAGTTTTGTATTAAGTATCAAATGGATTTTAAGTTTTAATAAAAAGTATTTCGAACAATACTATATTGGACGTGTTCAGATATTTTACCACTAATTTTTTTCCACTAACAAAAACCTTAATATAGCTTACTAACTTTAGCAAAAACTCAGAACCTAACAGGCCGAAAACTTATCATAAAATAATTTAATAATTGGACGTTGCCGACGTTGGACGGTAAAATTCATGATCAAAATTACTAATTCATTAAAAAGTTACAGAGGAGAGTAAGTGCTTTTGTGGTTAGATAAAATTAATTTGGAATTGATCAGCATGACAAAATCAATGAGAAACAATGTAGCATACAATCCAGTACAAGCACTAGATAATTTTGATTGCTTAACTTTCTTCCAAACACTTGCGGGTTCATCTAATAACTAAGCTAGACTTAATCGCAACTTTCCATCAGATGAGAGTTAGATCAATCGCTGTAATAAAAAAACTGTAGCCGTACCATGAATTGGAAAGTAAAGGATACGTTAGGTGTTTCTCGATACGTAATGCATTATATCGCGCTCACACTACCATATCATAATAATATTGGAGCGAGCGCGATGGCCTGCTTTACGTATCGAGTAAAACCACGTTGCCGATAATTCAAGTACGAGTCTGATTTGCGTAGCTAGGGTTGTGTGTGAATCTTAAATTACGACATGTTAATTATCACAACTATGATGATGAAGCCATTAAGGTAACACATAGAATCAATAAGGCGCCCTCGACTCCCTCCAGCGAATTTAAAGAAATAATGATGTTTTTTCCGGAAGTAATTCTTTATATTATTGAACCGCTTTTTCATTTTCATTACGTTGTCGACGTTATCGTCCCAGTGCGGTAATAACATAACCCGACCAAGTATGTTTGCAAGCATTTGCAAGGATTAAGTATGTCATGTAGATGAAGCATTCGAATTTAGTCAGGTTATGTTCATTTTTAGGGTTCCGTAGCCAAAATGGCAAAAACGGAACCCTTATAGATTCGTCATGTCCGTCTGTCCGTCTGTCCGTCTGTCCGTCTGTCACAGCCAATTTACTCGGAAACTATAAATGCTACAGTAACGAAATTTGGTAAGGATATGTGTTGTATGAACCGCTACAGGAATGTGATACTAAATTGTAAAGAAAACCATTGGGGTGGGGGCCCTCCATACATGTAACTGAGGGATAGAATTTTTTTTTAGTTGTACATAAGCGTGTGGGGTATCAATAGAAAGGTCTTTGAAAATGATATGAAGGTTTATACATCACATTTTTATTTAAGCAAATCGTTTTCGAGATATCAGGTCTCAAAGTCTGAAAAATGTGTCCCCCCCCCTCTATTTTTTAAACTACGCGATATAAAATTCTGAAAAAAATATATGTTATGCACATCAATAAACTCTATCAACGATTTTTGGTTTGATAAAATTATCTCCTATAGTTTTTGAGGTAGGTTGATTTAACTGTATTTTTTTAAAAATAAATTGATAATGGTACGGAACCCTTTGCGCGCGAGTCCGACTCGCACTTGGCCGGTTTTTTAAATTGACCAAAGAGTTGTCATGTGGCAGAAATAGCGGAATCGAGAATATTATTTCAAAATACAATAAATTTTCGTAAATAAATAAATAAAATATTTAAATTGTGCCAAAAATATTAAGTATTATATTAAATGTAAAGTTATCGTATTTTTATTTTATGATAATTGTTAATGATTCGCAGTTTTTTTTTTTTATATTGGCTGTTTGTCGATAGGGTTGCTGCCTTAGAAAATTGCGCGCGTTTATAAATTCCTTATTCGCATAGGTACCGCGCGCGCCATATTAAGTATAAAGGTAGTTACCATTTTATTTGTTATTCGGAGTGGAGTGAATTTCAAATGTTTGTTGTGTTTTCTGTTATTACTTTTGTGAAATTCAAGTAATGAACAAGAATAAAATAAAAAGGTTAAACGTAAATTTGGGATAGTAATAAGCTAATAAGTAGTACCTAATTACCTAGCAACAAACGTTAGTAAGTGTTACTAAAATTCGGTTATTCCTCGCAAGTATGTTGAGAAAATTATCGGTATTTGAATAATAAATAGAAATAGTTAAATACTTAGGTATGTACTTGAGTATTGAAAATACTATTAAGTTTTAGTTACTATTTTTTATAAATATTCTAAGATCCACACAAGTAATTAATTTGCGTAAGTATAAATATGTAGTTCATAGAAAATTTATTTATATAATTACAAAATAAATTACATGAATATTTCTTTTAAATCCACTTCGCAGGCTTCATAGATATGTACTCGTAGTGATGTGACACTAGACAAAGCGGCGCCACAATCCATTCAAACTTCTTTGATGCGGAATCCTAAGAAGTCTTACGAGCGCTGCATATAACGGTAATTGTTTATACTTAGATTAACAGGTGAAAAGCAAGCGAAGCTATCGAGGTCGATGCACGAGATATAAAGCTTATTCGCCATTTCTAACTGGTTCCGGCGGCTCTGCCCAGGTCTTGTGGGCGTGCTCCCTACAGGTAGGTACTACACACAACCTCTAGCGAAGATGGTACCTAACTAATCCTGGGATGAGAAAGTTGTTTGAATACTTAAGTTGTTGTCTAAGTCGTGTTTACGAATTACAATTTTGTTCAGCTTGATAAGTAAAAGTAATTAATATTTAATATTTTCTTCGGTTACCGCGAGGATTACACATGAAATAAAACTATGAAAACGGATAAACTCGCGTATATTACGGATGACCGCAGACCACGAACCCTGTAAAGTGTTCGAAACGTCGGAATGAAGTTAAAATTAGTTAATATACGCGAGTTCATCCGTTTTCATAGTTTTATTTCATAATTAATATTCATTTGTTTCGCAAATCGGCCGGTTATACCTACCTAATCACTGTGTGAATTCTAAAGGTGCATTCAGACCAAACGAGCATTCCCTGTTCTATCCCCCACTCTACGAAATCAACGTATCACGTTTTGTGTAACGATCGAATTTCGTAGAGTATAGGGTTAGAATAGCGAATGCTCGTTTGGTCTGAATGCACCTTTAATAGAGCAAATCTTTCTGATCAGGAATAAATCACTAGATGTACCTATAGTACAAAACAAAGCCGCTTCCAGCAGTCCATCTCTAGATGCTCAGATATTCCAAACTACGCAACATTATTTTGATAAGATGTTTTCTTATACATAGATACCTAGAGTGAGTCAACAGGAAAGTTTATGCTTAATTACAGCCATGCGAAGCCGGGGCTAATTACATACAAAAATGCCGCGAACATGCTGATTTCAAACAGAAATATTAAGTTATTTGGGCATTTTCACTTTGTGGGTCAATTAGCGTGAAGTTAATAAACTTTAATGTCAGTCAGCTTTGTAACGACAATCAAGCACTAAATTTTGATAATAACTCGGTTATGGTGTTCATTTTACAAACTATAAGCCATATTATAATTTAAAAACGCCAATCAAGTTTAAATTTCAAAAGATATTGTACTTAAAACTGTCGTTACAAAGCTGACCTGAAATTAAAGTTTCACGCTAATTGGGTGTACCTAAAATTGAAAATACCCATTTCCCTTTATCCAGTGGGATCCAATATCACGCTAATCCACTGGTGGATTGAATAGCACGCTGAAGTTCAATGTGATCCACCATTAGGCTGAATGGATCCTGTGATACTTGCATCTCTTAATTTGCTCCACCAGTGGATCCAACAGAATTCAAGGAGACTGATAACATCTACCACTGAATTCAGCGGAACCTGTGATATAATTTAGTTATGTATGTATGTAGTATGGACTCTACTGGACTCTAGGTCAGTCATGATAAGATAACAAATGGTGGTATTTATAAACATCTGCTGAACCTAGTACCCGTTATTATTTCGGTCCGAGACGATATTTTCGATTCGCTTTTCTATCAGGAGAAAATTCTATAAAGCAGTTTGGGCCAAATGAATAAATTTATACTTACTAATCGATAAGTTGCGTAAAAACAACTTGCGTGTGCCTATCTACATAACGATAGACGAATAATTCATCTCAATCCGTTATTGAAGTTATATCACCGTGGCGTGATAGTAATTTTCTAATTCGCCCGTTATATGCATGTTATGTCATGCAAACTCGTTCCAAAATTTTCCATGCAGGGCAAGATCACGATCACAACATCGATGCAGTCCCGACGGCCGGTGTGTAGTGGGGGTCGTGCGCGGCGTTCACTGCCAAAGTGTCCGGCAGAATGGGCGCACCGCGCACGCTGCTCTCCCTCGCGTTGCTGCCGCTGCTGGCGGCCTGCGCCGGCGCCGCCACGCCGCAGACAGTGCCCGTGCGCGCAGACAAACAAATCGAACTGTTCGATGGAGTCACCATGCACATACCCACTCCTGGAACCATTAACAGGACTGATAGTAAATTAGTCTCCTTTAAAATTGACACCAAAAGGAGCATTCAGGAAGGTGAGTGTGAAATCAAAACTATGTTCATTACCTACATGAAAAATTGCCTATGTGTATCACAATAAAATCTAGCCGCACGTACCTACCAATACTTAAGTATTAATAGTACTTTACAAACTATTTAATTGTAGGAATATACGTACCTAATATATCGTCCTACTCGAACCTACTACCCACGTACTCTTAACGCTGTGATAAAATTTAATACAGTTTTATTTCATTTTCGGTTCAAGCTATTTGCATGATGCTATTTATTATAATACCTCTTTGTGAGCGTAAATAAAAGCAAAATATACCGATCTAAATTCTATACCCACAGGATAGGTACTCAATTTGGAGATTATGAAATAAAATATTTTAACTCGTTTATGAGCAAAAAGGGCATCAGTAGCTTTATTTAAGTTTTGAATTTTGACGTTCTTTTACACTTTCTTTATACTCATCAATCTCATCATGCTACGCTCGATTGCACTTTAATGACTAAAGACTATTTTGTTCTTAACTTGTGGGCGGGACATGTAGCGCGACTCCAATCTGACAGATAGACTAATAGAGTCACATCTTGGAAAGGTCCACTTGGAAAGTTTCGCAGAGGTAGACCTTATATGAGATTGGGATATGACGTCATCAGAACTGCTGGTCCTTCCTGGATCCAAATAACTAAAGACCGGGAAAAATTAAACCGTTTGGAGAAGGCTTACATCTGAACAGGGGTTATTACATCGCAAGACTCATTAATATTAAAATTCATTAATTATAAGCATGTTGACTTTGCAAGAACGAAAGGCTTTTTAACTCTATTATTATTTTACCTTTCAACAAATCATTAAGTAAACAAGTGATCATGATCAATGCTAACCTTAATTTAAGTAATTAAGTAGGTACTTTTTATCCCTCATGTATTAATACCTATAATTGTAAATGTATTATAAATTCATAAAAATATTTATTTATTGAATAAACAAATTATCAAAACACAAAACTAGTTGAAAAGACACCCGCGAGTCGTCCCCGGTGCAAAGGTGCCCATCACACTAGCATTATAAATCCTACCATGAAATGATATCTGCTAAGTACCTAATAAAATACTATACTACCTACTAATACTGGTACCTACGGAACCATTCAGGAACAATATGTTTATTTGTATTTAAGTCGTTGTTATATGTTGTAAATGTAGATAGTAACTTATAACAACTACTTAAACATTGTTGACAGAGTTTATTAATATGCATAGCATAATTATATATTTTTTCGTAGTAAATACTTAGTATAGGACTTTATTAAAAACTTACAATTTAAAAAACAATAACTTCTTAGGAATAATAATTATTAACTACAAACTAAATATTAAAAAATACATTTTCAAAAAGCAAAAGTAATATTAAAATATTAACTTAAATAAAATTAAACCTAAAAAAATCATTAAAAGGAGCTACCCATCCAAACCGCCAAGATTTGTTCGCGACGCAAAGGTGCCATGATGCCATCACGCTCGCAGCGTTTCCGCGCTAATTCGCGATGGACAGTCTATTAAATATACTTAAATAGCTACTTCTGCCACAAAATAAAAGCTCGATTACACCCAGGTGGGTGGTAGATCACAACAGTATTTTTTTTTCAATTAATATCACCTGTATAATGCTTCCCTTGTTCTATATGCAAGTAGTATACCTACATATACAGGGTGTAATCGTTAAGTGTTGCCATGCGATTACTTCGTACATATTAGAGATATTAGAAAATTTACGGATACCTATGTAGTGCGTCACATAATGAATAAAACTACATTAATAACTTATTCAATAAGATCAGAAGTATCCCAAAAGGAACTTCAAACCCTCCTATACATTTAGTACGACTACGAGTAGTTTCTATGGTCTAGTAAAATTTCAATATTTTATTATTTTATAAACCATGGTGGTTTTACCATTTTATTATATATATTTACTCGTGCAAATAATTAAATAGTTTTATCTCTTACGACACCGACGGTCTACTTTGAGAGTGAGTCGTCGTAGGTACCTACTGAATGTATGGGAGGGTTTAAGCTTAATATTTCTTATATTGATACTAATATTTCAAAATGTTAGTACATAATGCAATTTTACTCATTGGGCAACGCACTTTCATTATCAATTGGAAAAATTTTCATATATGTAATTATCGCGTGTACACTTCACGATGTGCAGTGTGGTGACGGCAGCAAGAATACATTTGTCCCCACCCCAACTCCTCCTGCGGGTGTCGTAAGAGTCGACAAAGGGATTGAAGTGTCACTGACCATTATTTGATAACATGGATGATCAGCAGCGTCATACTAGTGCACGCATTACTGCGATCGCCAATCCGCTTGCCAGCGTGGCGATTATGGGCATTTACCTCCTAATGCGTCTTTACGCATAGTTAATAGGAGAGGCCTACGTCCAGTAGTAGACTATCATAGGCTGATGATGACCCTTAACGATTAGATAATCCCTGTATACCAAATTGGAGGTAAATTGCTGATTATGCGGACGGTCCGTCTGTAGAATGAGCTCCCTGCCGAGGTTTTCCCGTTGGACTACAGTATGGGGTTCTTCAAAAGAGGAGTGTACAAGTTCTTATTGGGTCGGCAACGCGCATGTGATACCCCTGGGGTTGCAGGCGCCCATAGGCTACGGTGACTGCTTTCCATCAGGCGGGCCGTATGCTTGTTTGCCACCGACGTCGTATAAAAAAATATATATATTTTTTCCCCTCACTAGCTCGTAAAGCGCTCGTTTATCGTTTAATACGAGCGGGTAAAACCGCTTTTTACACTCTTGTGAATAAAGTAATTTGACATTGCTCTAATTCCTATAGCCCCCTACTGCCTAGTATAAGTGGATCTGTATGACCGTAGTAAACATGCGCAATCGGAGCTCACATGTTAAATTGGTCTTTCTCATGGGTGTCTTTGTAAGCCATTGGCTATATTTAAATTCCAGAAGTAACTCTATTCTACGATACGTTTCGACATTGAGTTTTAAATGGTTTCTTTAAGTTAATTTACATTTGGATGAGATTTGTAATCATATTTCCTCGCGATAGTGAGGGGGAAAAAAGTTGTATTACACTTGGCGGCAAAGTTTGTTCAACTCTCGTGCCTTGAGACCTTCGCAATGCTCAAGATTCCAGTTTTTGAACCACTCGCTACGCTCGTGGCTCAATTTTGGAATCTTTCGCTAGCTCAGGACTCAATATTGGCACGACAGTTAAACAACAACTTTGCCCCCTTGTATAATAAATAACTATTACTAGTCACTCACAACAGTTAAATTTTTGTCGATTTCATACAAATCAAAAATTTCAGTAGGGTCTTATTGAAAATCTATAGCTTAAGCCGTGGAAAGTCGTGCGATCTCTGTGACCTCTAAATGAAGCTCGATTACTCTGAAAATTGGTATCCATTAGTATTTTTAGGAGACATGTACATTGTACATTAATAAGCCCTATGGAGCGGAAACATAAAACAATTTTTTTGGACCACCCCAGATCTTGGTAGGCATACTTACGAGTATTCATTACTTTCATTAGGTACATATATGTAAGTATGTACGTGCGACATGTCTGTATAAATAAAATGTCTTAAATGGTTAATTATAATTACGTCTCTGTTGCCATGTCCCATAATAGTTTAAATTGAGCAACTTCTATCTACAGAAATTTCCTTTTGTCAAAAACGATTTAAGAGACAAATTCAATTAACCTAAGCAACAATCCGCCCGCTTCCAAATTTCAAGTTTAAGCTCGAAAGTATACAAACTTCTGGACAATCCTTTGTAAACCAGCCACGAAATTTGGCCACGAGAAAGTAGAAATTGCCTTCCGAGGCTGACGTGTATAATAATCAGAGCAGCCGCCTGTCGCAGCCGGGGCATGCCGCCTTCATTATATCGATCAACCATCTGCAAAGAAAGTGAAATGCAATGTGCATTCCATTTTTTTCTGTGTTAATGTGTACTGAGTAGGTATACACCTAATAAGCTAATAACACTTCACACTAGAATTGTGACACACTATTTATTTGTATTTAACGTCAGATTCTTGCTCATCTATTTGTCGGTTTGTTCTACTCCTTTCATCAAATTAAATAACCAACAAAAACTTACACATTAAAATCATTGCTCATGAAAGCGGAACAAACAACCGGAAAACGTTAACAGATACCTACATAATATATCTATTAAAATGTTAAACACTCAAGCCGGAAAACATCTATTAATATTTTCCGGCTTGAGTGTTTCACGGTACCAATCATTATTATACCGTGAAATTCAGTTTTAAGGAAAATCGTGTAAGTTACGTCTAGTGAAAACTAGTTTTTCGCTCAGCCAGCCAGATGAAAATCGGTTTTAAATTATTTTTTCAGTTCAACTTAAATTATCATAGAACTCCTTGAGAAATTTCAAAAATATATAAATTTGTATGTCAACTAAGTACCTAAAAGATGTAGGTAGTAACAACCGAAGTTATACAGCGTGGGTATTTGATACGGGCGAATAATTAATCCAGCTATAATATCTGATCCTACGAGTCATATAAGATAACCATTTCGTTAAATTTTGTTGTTGATTAGGTGTGATGATTTTTCTAAAGTGCAACCCAGCAGCAATGTATGCCGGCCAACTGACATGAGACTCGTATGACGTTTAGATACTTATGTCTACTTTAAGTAATGTGGCTACCAGTGGATGCAATAACTACATTGCGGGCTCAATTATTTTGTATGAAAAAAAAATACCTTAATTTCTAAAATAAATGTATGTAAATAGGTTTCCTAGGTCCGATAGTAATCGCCACTAAAATATTCGCCCGTATCAAATACACACGCTGTAGATATTTTTCATTTTATAAAGGTTTTGTACATACTGTGATATTTGTTGAGAGTAATAAAATAACGATAGTGATTAATTTACCTACTAAATGTTAGTGTTATTGACCGACTAATTCAGATAGGTACTTTGTTCACAGGTCGTGGTAAGCAAAAGAAATTGATGCAGCGAATCTTGCCGATGTTCATCATGCCATTCCTCATCCAATCTACGATCGTCCCCATGTTCCTTAGCATGCTGAAGTTCATGCTGTTCAAGTCTATGATGGTCGGGAAACTAGCCTTGGCCCTCATCATCTTTAATGCGTTTAGGAACCATAACACGTTCAAGGGAAGGAGGGAGGAGCAAATAGCAGATGTTCACTACGGATACCATGGAAATATGGAGGAATACGGCGCTTATGTGAATTAAGGATTTGTTACAAGTTGTAATACTTTTTATGTAGATAGTAGGTCTGCCGACGGTGGTTCACAGGAAGCTGATTATGTTAAGAATTAGGGTCTGCTTCAAGGCTTAATTATGTGCGACTGATTACATTAAGTATATATGTATCTTGTAAGTACTTAACTAAAAAAATATTTTTGCTCGTATACAGCCTTAATTTTTTTGTAAATATCTTTTTATTATAACCATTTCATATCTACATCTATAGACATCAGCGAAGAGAGATAGTATATCTATATAGGTATCTATGTACCTAACTATCTTCTCTGTTGCTACTTTGTATTTGTATATATATGTAAACGTTTTATTTAAGCAATTTTAGTCAAACTTTGTAATACAAATGACTCCTGGCTTAAAAAAACGGCCAAGAGCATGTCGGGCCATGCTCAGCTCAGTACAGGTTTCCGTAGTTATTCTTCAACGGCTGGGCCGATTATATTCGAAATAGTTCTATTTAAAGTATTCTATAAGACAACTACTTATTCATGATTTTTTCATATTTATTGGACATACGGAACAAAAGTTAGAGGACACAATTTTTTTTCTTCTGGAACGGTTATCTCCGAAAATATTGACTTAAGAAAACTTTCTTTTGGCACCCTTTTTTTCAACGTTATGCCAAAATAAAAAAGACATCCCCATTTTACTACTAGGGAAGGTACCGTAAAAAAATTCTACATTTTATTCGACCACTTTGACGGCTTAATTAATATTGTACGAAATTACATATTTCTAGTACTAACAGCCACTCAGCTATGCTGCGGACAGACGGACAGACGGTCGTGGCGAAACTATAAGGGTTCCTAGTTTACAACGGAACCCTAAAAACGACGGAGAACTGCGATGCTTTCATAATCGATAAGCGTGTTTGTATTTAGGTAGACGGTAGGTTAATTTAGTAAAGTACCTACCTATTAGCTTCAAATACTTCAAAACGAAAAGGCAATCCGAATTGTTTGTGTAATTAACCTATTATAAAAGAAAATAAGAAAGAGATCTCATGTTGTTCGGAATAAATTTCCGTTCCACTTAGCTCGAGGCAAAAAATGTCCGAGAATTCAATGCTGCCGTAACTTGAACTCAATTGTATTCTTCTTTCACCAAACTGTGTGATATCAATACGTGAGAGTACCTATGTAACTTTGACTAACTAAATATTTCGTACGTTATTTTGTTCATTGTATTATGAGATTTTCTTCCAAAATTTGTGTTTAGATAGGTATCATAACTTAGTGTGAGGCGCAAACTACAAAT
>JALPQI010016357.1:0-19086 GCA_025490895.1 Thaumatotibia leucotreta
GCTCTTATAATCATTTGATGCCCTGGTACCGGCTTTAGGGTCCATAAAAAACATTTCAAAATTGAATTGGCCATAAACTTGGATCTGTTCCCAGTTATGCTTAATTTTTCAATAAGGTACCTGAGCAGAATTGCTTTCAGATATATTAAAACGACTCTGAACACGCTTAATTGTCAAGGCATTTGAGCTTAAAATATCATTGGTTGATTATTTATTTTATAGGTAAATCAAGGTATCGCTATCGTTAAAGGTACCTAGATCGTTTTACAAATCTTAATTATTCGTCTTCTTTCTCCATTATTTTGTTTAACTTAAGAGAAAAGCGTTTATGCCTGCCTTCTAGTCCAGGGAAAACCAGGAGGTATGATGGACTAACTACCAGTGGACTGCCGGTTTTTAAGCCTCCCGCGAATGCCGGATCCGCCTCGTGGTGAATGCCACAGGATCGCTATCAGCAGTCTCCCGCGAGCGTCATAGCGATTGGCCTGGAAGGGTCGCACACATTTTGAGATGCCAGATAATCAAGCATCCTTAGTTTAATGAACGTTTAAAATCAAACCTCCCCGGAGCCCTACTTGGCCCAATACAGCGAAGGCAACATTTGTAGGGTCCATGGAAAAAAAATGTCCAGTACTTAAAAAAATCGGGGCAAACTCACACCTTATTCTGTAAAAAGTAAGGTGGTTTTGGACCCTTCATTTGTTGCGTAGCGCCTAACCCTGCTTTGCTTACCTACACATTCCGATAAAAATGTGATCTTTCGCTTTTCAACTTTACTACTTTGGTACCTAGAATTATAATAATTTGGTACATAGAATTGGTACTACTGTCCATATTTTTGGCAAATGGTAGATGAGTAAGGTATGTATGACAAATTACTGTTACATGGTTCAGTATGATGCAGATAATGCCAAATAGACTGATATTGAAATTTTTTACAACGTTACGTACCTCATACCGAGAACGCGCGATACACTAGTTAAGTAACAACAATTCTCATTAGTATGAACAGCGAACCAATAAATAAGCTATACCTAACCAACGAAAAAATTAGAGAAAATGCATTCTACCTAACCGAGGTAAAGATGCGTACAGACAACTTGCATTCGAACCAAGTGCGCGCGCGAAATAGGTACCAACAGAATCAAATAATAAAATTCATCAACGAATACCAAATACCTATCTACCGCCCAAAATTTTTCGTCAGTTCGTGTATATGACACTGTGATAAATTTTGAACAAATCGTAGCTGTGCTTAAAATATTGCTCTGGCAGTAACAATAAAAAATACACATAAAAATATAAAAAACATTACATAAATTAAGTTACACATGGGATTTTTTATTGTTAGGTACTTTATTATACATCAAAAAAACTATGAAACTATCGCGATAACCGAAGCAAATATATGTTACTTGTACGAGGGGTGATTGAAAAATTCGCGGCCTAAGTATGAAATCAAATCCAAAGATTTTAGTTAATATTTTTATTTTTCTACGTAGTCCCCGCCGAGGTCTTTGCACTTATTCTATCTGGATTCCAGAGCCATTACACCACTTTAAAAAAAAACTTTCCTCGAGGTCTTCAAAATAGGTGTCCACTTCGGCTTGGACCTCGTCGTTGGTAAAAAAATGTTTACCGCCCACGTGTTTTTTTAAGTTTGGAAAGAGGTAAAAGTCCGATGGTGCTAAATCGGGCGAATACGGTGGGTGGGGCAATAATTCAAACCCACAGTAAAGTTGTGAATTTCAGCCATCGATTTTAGTAACGTGTGAACACGTGCATTGTCCTGGTGGAAGAGCACTTTTCTTGTCAACATTCCAGGTCTTTTTTCTTTCAAAACCTCTCGTGATTGGCGTAAAAGGTTGCAATAGTAGTCCGAGTTTATGGTGGTACCTTTCTGAAGATAGTCAACCATTATTACTCCCTTTGCATCCCAGAATACTGATGCCATGACCTTATTCGCCGACAAAATGGCCTTTGCTTTTTTAGGAGGTGGAGATCCAGGGCGAACCCACTGCTTCGATTGCTGTTTAGTCTCAGGCGTGTAGTGGTGGACCCATGTCTCATCCATAGTAACATATCTGTCCAAAAAATCTTCAGGGTCAGCTTCATACAGGTCGAGGCAGTCGCGTGAAATTGTAACCCGAGTGATTTTTTGTTCCACTGAAAGGAGCTTCGGAACCCATCCCGCCGACACCTTCGGAAAACCTAATTCGTTGACTATAATGTTTTGGGTTCTTTCATAGGAGATGCCCACGATGTCAGCTATTTCCCTTACTTTTAATCGTCGATCTTTCATTATCATGTCGCATATAATTTCCACATTATGTGGATTGGTCGCAGTAGCTGGTCTCCCGGGACGAGGGTCATCAGCGATGCTCACTCGTCCTCGTTTGAATTCAGCTGCCCACTTTTTTACCATCGTATATAATGGACAGGATTGCCCTAATACAGACTGCATTTCTTCAAAAATTTGTTTCGGAGTCAAACCTTTTTTATGAAGATATTTAATTACAACACGTTGCTCTAAATTGTCCATTGTGAAAAATGTGTTGACTTGTACTTTTAAATCAAGCTTAAAATTTATTTTAAATTTCCTCTTAGAATTGAAATTTCGCGGGATGACAACTGAATAATGACAGTTCAACATTGCGGCAGAAAAAAGTAAAAAAGTTTTTTTTTTAACAGTCAGGCCGTGAATTATTCAATCATCCCTCGTACTTTATAATACAACTTTCTATTTCTCATTGAGCTTTAGAACAATTTTGGCCTAAACTAGTGAACTGAGCCAAAATAATTAACCACAAGCAATACATTTACCTTCAAACGCAAATCATGTAGGTGTTATTTACTAAATAGCATAATTACAGCTGAAAATAATGACTGAGTCGATAAATTACAACTTTATGATTGCCGCGTCTGCTTAACTTACTTTTTATGCCTCCAGTAGCCGTACCATGACTTTGTAAGTATCAGTTACGTTAGATTTTTCTCGTTCTTGCTCCTATACAGAGTGTTTGGTTAGCGGTGTCGGAGCTTTTAAGGGCTTAAACTACAATCAATTTCATCGATAAATTACCACCCATTTTTTTTTTGTGCCAACTATAATTAAATGGCGGCCATTTTAAAATTTCAAACAGATGAATACGGGCGCACGTGATATTTCTGGAATTATACGTTTGTTATCGGTCCTATCCTTGCAAAAAAAATCTTGTTAGAGAGCTCATTAGATAAGCAAACTAATTAAGCTAATCATTTGACTCAACTATTTGAACAATAAGGCTAAAAAAATTTTTTTTAATTAAAAATAGTAAAAAATTCACCTTAATTTTTCAATTAATTTAATTTTGTATGAAAACTAGGTCGTTAAGATAGGTTTTTGGTGTTGTTATTTGTTAGTACAGGATGTTAGCTAAAACACAACACCATAATTACAGTTATACCTTAAGTACTTTAGGAATTAGAAGTGCTCAAACATGCACTGGATGGATGGAAGGCGGCCACTTCACTAGTCAGTACACTGCTGACATTCATTTGTTTATGGATTTTGCGTCGGGAACGCTAAATGCAGCTGTTTTGGTGTATGTTTGAGCACTTGTAATTCCTAAAGTACTTAAGGTATAACTGTAATTGAGCATTTCTTTTTTTTTGGCCACTAAATTTTAAAATCGACCAAAATTACAAAAATCAATTTTTATAAACTTTTTCAACGGGAATATGTAGTAAAAATTATGTATTTTCTGATTATATGCAAGTAACCAGGTTTTAAAAGGTTTTATCAGTACAAAATCAATAAATATTGTGACAAAGCAGAATACTGGTTCTTCCTGTGTTACCTTTCCTTTGTTTAAAAATCATAGAAATTTGCTTCTTCCTCATCTTAATTATATATTTTTATTAAAATGCAGAACATAATTGATATAAAAATGTAGAAATAATTAATTAAACTATACGGAAACCATTAAAAGTCTAATACCAACAGGTTTATTTTGTTACTCTCACCGGTAGGAACGGTATTTTTAAATTTTAATATAAAGTAAGCAAAGTTCAATAAGGTCTTAAAGATGGCAGTAAAAGTATTTTTTTATTTGTTTTAAAGGTAGCAGATATGTTAAGTATTATTAAATATAACTTAAATCAAACTAAAATAACTACACCGAAAATGTTGGGACAGTAACAAAGAATGCTGTTGGTAACAAAGGAGGAAATTACATTTCCTCCTTTGTTACCAACAGGCCTCGTGTAGAATGTGCATTAGAATTACGTAGAAAATGTAGGTCTATAAAATTATATCCATATTTGGGGTCGATGAAATAAAGAATCGATTAGATTTATTTATGTAATAACTAATTAAACTCTAATTTTAATCGTTCCCTATATCGCCTCATCTTTTCGGCTGCTCTCATCTTAGGTTGTGCTGACATTTTCTCTCCCTGTTTACAACAATGAAAACTGGCCTTTACAATAAATTCCTTTTATTGTTACTCAAAGTTCCTTTGATATGTTACCACGCGAAAGTAACGAAATAAGAAGTAACACAACACGTGGTCGTAGATTAAAAAATGATTTATAAAGCTTGTTTTAGCAACAATATTCAATTGTTTTGTTACATGATGTCAAAGTCAAAGTCAAAGTCAAATAATTCTTTATTCAAATTGGAATAGCAACAAACTCTTTTGAATCGTCTAGATATGAAAACTACTTCCGGTTCGAACCCTAAACCGCTGACCCAAGAAGAACCGGTAAGAAACTTGGCGGGAATAATTTTTTCAAACAATGATGGTACATCTTACAACTAACATGCATTAAAAAAAAAAAAAACATAAAATTGATTTTAAACAAATTGAAATATAATAATAATAACAAGAGATGTAAAGTCTCTAAAAGTCACAACATTTATAAGTAATAATTTATAGAGAAGTAAGGTTTCTCTCCGAATAGGTATATAATAATAACATTATATAATGCACGTTTGGAGATGTACAAGGTCTCCAAGCGTAAATTATCGTAATTGAATGTCATGACTTTAACAAACTAATAATTAAATCCTAAATTACTCCCACGGTGTTTTATCATTCATGTAGTCTTGTGTACTATAATAAGCTTTAGATATAAGTTTACGCTTTACAAAATTCTTAAATTTGTTGACTGAAAATTCAGTAACATTTACTGGAAGTTTATTATAAAATCTTACACAATTACCCATGAATGATTTCCTAATTTTATGGAGCCGAGTGGCGGGTACTGCGAGCTTATGTTTGTTTCTAGTATTAATATTATGTATGTCACAATTTTTCCTAAAATTGATAATATTTTTATGTACATACATAATATTCTCATAGATGTATTGAGAATACAATGTCATTATATTAATAACCTTAAACTTATCTCTAAGTGAGTCTCTAGGGCTCATTTTATATATCGCTCGAATAGTCCTCTTCTGCAGAACAAAAATTGTGTTAGTCTCGGAATTGGCAGCACTGCCCCATAATAAAATGCCATACGACATAATGCTATGAAAATAACTAAAATATACTAACCGAGCTGTATCGACGTCAGTTAATTGACGGATCTTGCTCACTGCAAAAGCTGCAGAACTCAGTTTATTCGAGAGATTAGATATGTGAGGACCCCACTGAAGCTTAGAGTCTAGTGTTATACCAAGAAAGACTGTACTTTCAACTATTTCCAATTCCTCACCTTTCACAAATATACTAGCCTGTTGATGTTTTACGTTACTTGTAACAAATTTAATACATTTAGTTTTTTTCTCATTCAACATTAAGTTATTCATATTAAACCAGTTTACTACTTTCGAAATAGCATTGTTTACATCATTCCACGCTTGTTGCTGTCGTTTGACTTTAAAAATAAGTGAGGTGTCGTCAGCAAACAATACTATGTCATGGTGGGTCTCTATGAGATGTGGCAAGTCATTTATGTAGATAAGGAAAAGGAAAGGCCCCAATATAGATCCCTGTGGTACACCCGTGGAGACCAATGACCCCGGCGATCGCTGTCCATTCACATCAACCCTTTGTATTCTACCGCGTAAATAAGATTCCAGTAAATTTAACGCTGATCCTTTAACTCCATAATGGTCTAGCTTCCTGATCAATGTTTCATGACAAACGCAGTCGAAGGCCTTGGACAAATCACAGAAGATACCTAAAGCATCTCGCGATTCCTCCCAGGCATCAAATATTTGTTTAATTAATTCGACACCAGCGTCGGATGTTGAGCGCCCCCGAGTAAAACCAAATTGCTTGTTATGCATTAAATTGTTTACGTTAAAGTGCTTAATTAATTGGGATAAAACTATTTTTTCAAAGATTTTGCTGAACGTTGGTAGCACAGATATAGGTCTAAAATTAGTGGGGTCAGAAGTGCTACCGGATTTGAATAAAGGAGTTACTTTACTATGTTTCATAAGATCAGGAAACTCACCACAATCAACACATTGATTAAATATTACTACCAATTCAGGTGCTACGATTTCAATAAGGGATTTGACGACATGAACAGAGACTCCCCAGAGGTCAGAAGTTTTTTTGACATTGATGGATTTAAATGCCTTTATTACATCTGAGATTTGAATATGTTCAAAATTAAAGTCGTTACTACACATAGGGACGTTATCTCTTAATAATATAGTGGCAGCCGAGGGTGATGAATTTAAATCCTTAGTTATGGAGACTGGTATATCGGTGAAAAAGTGCTCAAATTCTGTTGCTACTTCTAAACTTGACTCTATTATCTATTATTTTTGCCATTAATTTTTAATTTAGGATCGTGGAATCTGTGCTTTGATCGACCAGTCTCCGCATTAATCACTTTCCAGGTTGATTTAATGATGTCGGAACTATTTTTAATTTTTTGGGACAAATAATCGCGCTTAGCTTTATTACAATCAGTCTTAAATTTCTTAGAATATTGTTTGACGTGTTCTTTAAATTCATCACTCGTATTAAACCGCCGTTCCTCATACAATGCATACAGTGCTCGTCTACGTTCATACAAGTCCGCAGTTGCCCACTCACTAAAAGCAGATGCACCACCAACCACAATCTTTTTGGAAGTGAATATTTTGTTGTAATGTTTCATAAAAATGTGAAAGAATGAATTATACATGTCATTGGAGTTAATGTTGGAAGACAGAGTAGGTAGCGTCTGCACTAAACTTTCTTTCATTCGTTCAACACGGCTTGTGGTTACTGGCACAAAAGTAATTTGTTTTCTAATGTTATTTTTCCTGATGGTCTCAAACGTTATTAATTGACCTAAATGATCTGACTCTAAATTACTGATTACTTTTTTATTAACAGGAAAAATATCAGTAAAAATGTTATCAATACAAGTCGCACTAGTTGCACTGATACGAGTAGGCTCCATAAAAATGTGGTTGAGTTTAGAAGACTTAAATAGATTCAACAATCTTGTACTTGTTGTTGAATTTTCTAAAAGGTTTACATTAAAGTCGCCGCATATAAGTAACTTCTTACCGCAAACTGATATTTTATGAAGCACAGATTCCATTACACTTTCAAATTGCTCAAAATTACTTAAAGGCGGCCTGTACACACATATAACAATAAATTTATCTAATTCAATAGCACTCAATTCTATAGTCCGTTCAACAGACAGAGAAACAATGTCCTTACGTTCCTTAAATTTTAATTGTTTATTTAAAATAATTAATGACCCACCATGTATGGAACTAAGTCTGTTAAACGAACTAGCCACCTGGTGATTATTAAACTGAGGCACCACTTCATTACTTTTTAACCAATGTTCAGTTATACATAGAATATCAATATTAAGTTCATTTAAAAAAAGTTCAATCTGCAAATCTTTTCCTCTAATACACTGAATATTTTGATGAACCAGGTGGATGAGTTTTCTATTATTATTACAATTTTCAATTAATTTATTAGAGACTAATTTGCCAGAGATATGGCACTCTTTTGTCTTATCATTTAATTTAAATTATTGGTTAAAATTGGAACCAATTCCGAGTTCATAATTGATTGCTCAATAGGAGCACAGTTATTTGCCAAATTTTTGGCAGATATATCAAAACAATAGGATAGCGACAGAGCTATTTGTCTCTTACAATAATTAGAAAGGTAAAACTTACCTTTAGTCATAGAAATAATAGGAAAATAATACTTATTCTTATTAACATAATTGTTAATGTCAATTAGCCTAAACTTAGTACTATAATTATATGTACACAGCTTGTACATGGTCAGATTTAAATTATATCTAGTATCATTTTCTGTCTTTGACATTTCATTACAATATGGAAATGTAAACATGATAATCTCTTTAACTTTAAGAGTATTTAATTCTTCAAAGAATTTCATTAGACAATTTTTGTTAAAAACTCCTCGGCTCCCTACAAGAATGAGCAGGGTACTTTGTAAATTTAAATTACTGTCATCTAAAATTTGACGCAAAATATCATTCAAAGAAGCTGAAGGCAAACAATTGTTGAAAATGCGGGGTCCCTTTAAATACCTGTTCAAAAATGAGCCCATGTTTCTTCCAAATTCATCACAATACATAACTACATTATGTTCATTATGTTCAGATATATGTAATTGTGTATTGTAGATAGAATTATTACTACTTACATCTAATGGTAAACTGGTACACAGATCAGGTTTAATTAAACTCATTGACAAGCGACCACTCTGTTGTTTACACAAACATGACTGGCCGAGTGTGAATATCAAATCATTCATTGCCAAAGTATATTCATTTATCACTTTCTTGGAACTATTATTCAAACTTTCTAATGATTTTATTGAATCCTCTAAACTTTCAATTTTTGATTTTAGCAACTGTGTATCAGTTTCATATTGTAATTTACTACTTAATAATAGAGCAGAATATGCATTTAACCTATCCACTAAATTCACATTAATTTTGCAAAATTGCAATTTTTTGAAAAACAAATTATTTTGTTTTGTTAACTTATTATTTCTTTCTATTATTTTCTTAATCTTAATATATTTCTTTACTTTCTTACGACTACACTTCACTATCCTAGGAGTTGGGGAATCAGCTGCAGTAGTAGCAATTAACTTTGGGTACATAACAATATACATTAAACGATACATTAATGAAAACGAAGTAAAAGTTTAAGCTTTCCTAGTAAATCCAGTAACAAGGAGGAAATCAAAATTGGTCACAACAATAATTAGGCACGTGCGTTTTTTAGTAGATCTTGATGACAATTGACCGAATAAACATGGCCGCATATTGCCAGTCGTCAAAAATAACATTTTGGTAGTATTTATCTTTATTTCACTGCTAAAATAGGTAACAAAGTAAGAATTTTCTAAGTGGAACTTTTTGTGGGACGTGATTAAAAAATATATTTCTACTACTTTTAACGGTTTTAGGTGTATAGAACCATTCTAAAAAGAATCTTACTGTGAAGATACAGAGATCACAATAAAAAAACGTTATATGTTGCTTAGACCATTATGAAAATATCTTTATTTGAAGTAGCAAAATTTAGACTGGGACATTGGTTTTTTCATACATTTCAAAAATCGAATGTCTGGTTTTTAATTAAATTTAATATATGTTATGGCTTTTGTTATATTATTTTAACATATCCTGTGTAATTATTAAATTCACTATTAGGAAAAAATACTTAATACAGACGTTTCTTAACAAAAAGTATTAAAATAATATTTTCAAAGTCGTGGGACACGGCTAGATGCGGCAGTGGCCAAAAAAAAAAGAAATGCTCAATTATGGTGTTATTTTTTAGCTAACATACTGTACTAATAAATAACAACACCAAAAACCTATCTTAACGACCTAGTTTTCATGCAAAATTAAATTAATTGAAAAATTAAGGTACATTTTTTACTATTTTTAATTTAAAAAAATTTTTTTAGCCTGTTGTTCAAATAGTTGAGTCAAATGATTAGCTTAATTAGTTTGTTTATCTAATGAGCTCTGTAACCAGATTTTTTTTGCAGGGATAGGACCGATAACAAACGTATAATTCCAGAAATATCACGTGCGCCCGTATTCGTCTGTTTGAAATTCTAAAATGGCAGCCATTTAATTATCGTTGGCACAAAAAAAAATTTGCATGGTAATTTATCGATAAAATTGATTGTAGTTTACGCCCTAAAAAGCTCCGACACCGCTAACCAAATATGAGTGCGACCGCTATAGAATGCTTTACATATTGAGTAAAATCTATCGTATCCTTTAGTTTCCAAATCATAGTACCTACGGCTACTGCTCTCACACAAAAAATACACTACGGACATGTTAAAAAGCGCACGCAGCCAGCTCATAGTAGTATGGTATACAGGGTAGAGGTGTGCGCCACGCCGGCGCGGCCGCCGAGGTTTTCAAAATTCACGCCGCGACAAAAAAATTACGGAATAAAATCATTTAAATTACGCGCCACGCTGATCAGATTGACATTAAACAACAATAAGCTTGCGAATATCGACAAGCGGTTCCCTCTGACCGAAAAGATTGTATGCGTAGCACTTCTGGATTGCAGATTTTCAGGCCTAAAGGAGGTTTATACCTACCTACGAAAAAAACACACTACTCGGGCAGAATTGCTCCCAATTGTAGGTACCTTTTACAGGATTCCAATTCCAAGTCTACACATTCCCAGTACTACAGATTTACAAACTTACAGAATCCCAATACTTTAATATTCCCATATTACGGTTTCCCATGTTTACATATTTTCAACGTTACTGATTCCTAACTCTACAGATAGTACAGATTACCATGCCTACAAATTCCCATGTCGACAGATTCTATATTCTCTAGATTTCACGTCAACTGATTCCCAACCCAACTGTAAAGATTTTTTCGAACCAACTAAAATTAAAAAAAAAACACTCTTTATTTTATTATACTAATCGGTAGTATTAATATTCAGGATAAAGTTTCACTAACAAACATTTGGTCTTAAAAATAAAAATAATCCTTAAATTTAACATCAACTTTATTTTACAATCAATTTTGTAACACTTGAATCATTTAACTGATAAATCAAATTTATATTAAAAAAAACATTTAATGCAGAATTGTTTATTTTCAAAAATAAAGGAATGTCTCCTTTAAGTAAAATGAGCTAGCTTAAGGATTTAAAGTAGTTTTCCTCCAGGGCCTGAGTTTAATTTCCACACTGTATATTAGAAGAAGTCTATACCTAGTATTTCAAAATTTCATAGTATTTGATAATTTTATGTTTTTTTTCATGAATCACTCTTTTTTTCTAGTTTTTACTTTGTATCCCACAACAGAGTGAAACAGAAGTAGGTAGTCGTGAACAGTAAAATCTACCCCGTATCATGAAGACAGGTGTCGTAATATCAACCTGTCCAATTTACTTCACTTAAAATGTGAAATTTTCACTAAGATCTTGCGTCAACTTTTATCAGATGACGGAAGTGGCACTCAAAAATGACATAATCTGCAACTTATGAACTTATCTATTGCAACTTAATGACGTCTGGCTACAGATGATATAAATCAGCACATATTTATAAATTTACATGAAAGATTTTTGCGTAAATACATACATTTTGCATGAACCTCTTTTGAACGGTAACTTTAGATTAATTACGTTTTACAAAGCTAAATTTAACTTATTACTAAAGCTTAAAGATCTCATGCTATGTCTAGTCGTATAATTATTGAATTACCGGTTAAATATGTATTTTTTAAAACTAGAACTTAATATTATATGCCACCAGGATAAATTTACTACATAAAACAACAAACTAATCAAAGTAAAGAGTGATAACTACATAGCTACTCACATAATGTAGTTCATTGTCATACGTTTGAACAATTCACAGTCATTTTTATTTTATTTTACGTTACCTAATGAAATATACAGTGAAGAATGTGATAAAGTTGCATGTTTAAATTGTCTCGGGCAAGGTCGTCATTATTACGGCCATTATTTTGTCTTTAGGCTACTCTTGCATATGTGCTGCTTGCTAGCAACGCTCTACTTACTTCTTTACGCAGGTATCTAATTACATGTTAACAAGACAGGTTCAATCTTCAAGAGTACTTCTGAGAGTTAATGAAAGTGTTGCGTTTATAGCTAACACTTCGACGTGTTAATTGAATCTGGGGTTTCACTAGGCTCCTGCTTTTGAGATAAAATGTTGAAACACTAAGAATCAGATTACTAAAAACCTAAGTGACTTGCCTGCTACTACTAATCGAATTCAAGTGTCTCATTTATCGCTCTCGAGTGTAAGTGATTATAGCAGTTCCTTGGTAGTTTGGCAAACAGCAGCGGTCACGTAGAATCTAATCTACCATCCCGAGCAGAGAAAACAGAAAGGGTCGTAAAATGTAATCGTTGTCACATCGTTGTGTGATCGCTGCCATTGCATTGTGCAAGCTAAGCAGAACACCAGCCAACATTCATGTAGAAAGTTAATGGACATGAAATGCTCTAATTTTTAAGACTATTGTCTAACACATGTTCTATCACCTTGAACCAGGCTACGTAATTTTACGTAATTACTTTATCATTATCAACTACCGTAGTTCTTGCGTAGACAACGCACACTGCGTCGCATCTCGGCTGTTAAACCAATATAAAAGTCGGCGTCCACGCTCTTCACCACCAGTCGTGTGTGGTCGTTCAGACGAAGCAAACCTTATTCAAACGCAAAATGATCGCCAAAGTAAGTGCCCGTGACTCACTAAGTGAAAGGATTGTTCGCGCCGCGATTGCCCTTAGTGCCCTGGACTCATGACAACCCCTATAGACTACCTGACGATACCTTAGGCAACATTTGTTGCTTTCATTAGGTCTCATTAAGGTTTATAATTTGCATTGCTCCAACCCTCATGCTTAGGAAGTAATCCTTTCCTGCCATTTTACTGCAAGGTTCGGTTACATAAAATCCTAAGGAGCCTTAGAAGGACCCTTCTGAAGCTTTTTCAGATAAAACCAAGTAGTATTCTGTTTCTATAATTTCAATTTGGGTACCTATATACATATTTGAGCAAACATTACAAGTACCGGAGGCCTAAGCTTTTGGTAAAAGCGTATTAGCTACCCTTAGTGAAAAGTCGTGTCTCCAGCTCTCTTCAAAGGGCTACCTGAACACTTAGAGAAGGTTCTTACGCTACACTTGGTTACAGGCCGCAGTAGTCCTGTCCGTGGTCGCGTTGGCAGCGGCTGGAGTAGTCCAGCTGGGCCACTACGGCGGCGAAGAGTACGGCCACGAGGCGGTAGCGTACGCCGCGCCCGTCGCGCACTATGGAGGACACGAGGATCATCACGTCGACTATCATGTAAGATTCGACTCCATGTCGAATTTAGTCCCAATTAATAAGTAACACTCGCTGATATATCCTTGGATGTGGACGTAGATGCCTCAGAGGTATAATGTCACGATTGACATGCAAGTTTTCATAAAGTTAAAAACTTGAACAGTAATAATCTCCTTCACAGAATTTCTACTCTATTCAAAAGTTATACATTTCGGAAAACAAATGGCCGTTATTTTGTTGCACTAATATTTTTAGCACTCTGCATGCCGTTACTGTCACGATCGCTAAAGTGTTAAAGTACAATATTTTTGCAGTCGAGTTTGTAAATACGAAATTTTCATCATAGTTCGATGAAATAAGGTTAAAAATATCAGACTCTCCGTCCCAAAAGTATTTAAATCTAGTAGGTAGCCCCTTTCGAAAAGCGTTTTCATTTTTATTTACGATATAGATATCTACTTATGAATCGATATTTCAATTCAAATAAATAACAAATGATGAATGTCTATTTTGAGACCATTTTCAGAATATGAACACCTACCTACTGTGAACAGATCAATAATCGGTACAAAAATGGCGATAAAAAAAATTGCAAAAATGTAACTATCTCAGAATAAAATATTAAGCAGACAGAAATCTATATTTGCTGCATGTATATTTCGATCAAGCCCCGATAATATCACTTAAATAGTCAAAAACAAATTTAAACTGCGCGAACCATTTTTTTAATCCTTAAAAGAAGCATAATCATATTATAATTATGTCAAAATATCGAAAGACGACAAACTAAATTTGAGTGTATTCTAGAATATCAATCAATTTATGAACATTATCGTAAAATCAGCTCCTGGCAGAAACGCAACACACGATCTAAGATGCTTATCACCGCGGCGGGCAGATTTCCAAACCCCGTAAAGCTTAATGTCGCGTTGTTTCATTTCATTGCACCGCGCACATTAACCTTCAGCAAATGAACATCGCGGCCGTTCCGCGCAGCAAGACCATGCGCCTGCGCCGCGTAATCGTCGCAAAGCTCGTTACAATTACAACACCCGCTACACACTACCAACAATTTGTTACATTATTACACGTTCCTAATCCCAAACGCCAACAATAAAATTAGATAACCATTTAACGACAGCGTTCAGCACGCATGAAAATCTAACATAACAGATCCAATTTTCTCTTAATTAAAGCTGTTACGCTGCGAATAAACAAACGCTAATATCTCATGGCAAGTGGAGCAATAAAGCTGGTTTTGTTTCCCTGGGCCTATGTTACCCGACGATGGCGTAATATGAAGTAACGAGCTAATTGATGGCTTGCATAAACTGCGCGTGTTGTGGTCCGATTCAACACAATCGGCGGCGTTTCCGGGAGTCGGCGCCCGCGGCCCTCCCGCGTCCCGCTTGCGTCACACACTCTTTTTGCATCTATGAAATGGATCGATGCATCTAACAACAAAATTATTCAGCTTCCTCAAACATACCGATATCTTTGAATTATTCAACGCACGCAGACGCAACCCTAGCGCATGAAAGCATTTCCTATGTAACGTACGTGCGAAATCAATGGTCGGAAAATCTTTCACAAATTGAATGAAAACCTATCACACCTTAGAGCATAAGATATAAAAAACTTGTTTTGTTTTGTATTAGGTAACAAAAGCTATCTTATTCACGTGTGAAATAGAATTGTTTCTCACCGTCATAACTTTTTAACAAAAGAAGACTAGGTTTACGGTATCTTATTACGCCTGAATACTAATTTCGACTAAGTCGAACACTATTAAGCAACACTATAATATCCCACGATAGAGGAATTAACGGATTATTTATGTAACTCGAAGATAATTCATGGTTCAGTTTGTTGTCGCTAGTCTTTACGATTCTGTCATAAATCGAACGCCGCAGGTAATGATATGATATAAACGGGTTACATAACACTTTTGCATAGAAGTCAGTATATCCCGGTCGTGACTGCAGGGCCGATAACAGAGCGGTTCCCAGGGCGCTTGCGACATTGGCGCCCACAAATCACGAGGCCCCCGGGACGTAATGACTGTCATGATACAAGGGAAAATGGACCGTTGTTTGCATAAACCGGCGCGTGCTCTCACGCTTGTTTTAATGGCAGATGTGGAATCATTGCCGGCCGATGCTGACCTAAATATACTCGCGGTTGCGTAAAAGCTCTCACGATTTGACAGTTTTACTTTGTCACTAATCTGGATTAAGCGCAGTTTTCAGTTAACTCGGTTGCTTGCGCAGTCCGCCTTGGAGCTTATCTGATTTGAAACAATGGCAAACGTTACAGTTTCCAGTTGTGTTAAAGTCGATGTAATTGCGGTGGTGATTATACAACAAATAGACACTTCAATTATAGACAATGTCAGACTAATGCACCTGCTAGTAGGTAATCGTATGTGAACGCACTTGTGAAATAAAAGTAATTCAACAACATGATAAATGAGCATTTGTCAACATTACAAATAAATTTAGACGCCATTCTGTTTTTGCTTGAATTTACCTTTACCTACTATTGTTTCAAATGCAGATATACTTAGATTTATAGTGAAGAATGTCACACGTAGGTAGGTCACAAGTACCAACTTAAATATGTAGGTCATTGCAAAGTTCACTGTTCAGTATTTTAATGAATAGCTATCACGACAGTAAATGTTAAATGTGTTAGCATTAACGATTGACCTATTGAAGCGACATCGACATTCTATCTCTGCTCTACTGAACCTAGAACTTGTCACTTAAACCTGTTGACTCCATCACTTAACTGTTCCTTTTTTAACAGGCCCATCCCAAATATGACTATTCTTACTCGGTATCCGACCCTCACACCGGTGACCACAAAACCCAGCACGAGGCTCGCGACGGAGATGTCGTGAAGGGCGAGTACTCCCTGCTACAGCCTGATGGCTCCTTCCGCAAGGTCACCTACACAGCTGATGACCACAATGGGTAAGAAACAAATTTTATACTTAGTGAATTTAAAATTTTATACATTTTATACTTACTAACCCATTTCGGTATAATAGGTCAATAACGATATCAATTGAAAACATTAGTGATGTGTTTTTATATTTTCATAGCCGATTAAGATACATAAATGTATCAGATGTAATTATACTAAGGAAGAGGGAATGTAGTCGTTTTAGTACCTACTCGATACCGTTTCTGTAAATGTTTGAGATGGCAAGTGTCCAACCTATCGTGCATCGTTTATTTAAATTATTTGACAATTTCACGCCAGGCATGAATCAAGTATGGAGCTTTTGAATAAGTTTGTCTTTGATTTACGGAAAAACTTACTAGGTACTGGTAATTACTTCATATGCATTTAAATGCGATGCAGCTGATTTTGTAAGCAACACGCAGCCTTACTGCAATTTGAATATATTTCGACCACATCGTACAAAAACGATATTTCATGCCTCACAACTACGAACAAATAAAACATGGAAGCTGCAATTTGTCCCTTTAAAAACGGTCCCGAAATTCATTGGCAAGTGTCATCCCCTCTTCAATACATCTCCTTCTCTTCAATTCATACAATGTCTATATTATACTATTCAGCAGCAATCTAAAAAGAATTGTGATTGGTATCTGAAAGTTTTAACTATCGATATTCTATTTGTATTTGTCAAGGATGTTCGCTGACATAATTATATGCATGATCAGTCAGAAACCATGTTCGTTGATTCTTATGACTAGAGAAAATAATAGATCTTTTTTCCTCGTCCTGCTCAACTGGGCTCAATTGTTTGTGGGGGCATTTTTGAACTCGCCATCGATGTCTATGCTTATACACTCGCGGTCAATGAATACGGGTCAGGTGGATTTTTTTATGGAAAATACTGGAAACGTGCTGATAACAAATATTTATAATACAAGTGGAACCGTTTTTAACATCAGATTGTATTGGATTTTCCCTGAAGTTTTCACCTAACCTAACTTTATCGTCAGATGACTCCGTAGATATAAAAATAGCAACTCATGATTTAAAAACTCGTATTACCACACATTTTAAATGGTTTTCTTAAACGGTCTACATTTTTGCCTCTACAAACCGACCTAACAACAATTTTAATGTTTTTTTTGGATTTGTTTATAAATTTAGGGTAATCCAATACAACCGGATTTAAAAATAGATTTTACCTACACTATAAATATTTTGAATACATATTTGAAATCTACATGTTTGCATTATTTTCTATGAAAAAACCCACCTGACCCGTATTCATTGACCTAGAGTGTATATTATGGTCACAGTCTCACAATTTGTCATAGGTATATTTACCCATGTAAGCATGCTAATGCTATTTTTCTTTTTCAGTTTCAACGCGGTAGTACACAATACGGCGCCAGCGCACCACGAGTACCACTAAACGTCGGTGCTTCTAGCCAGTGTTCTCAATGTGATATTATACCTTTAATACTTAATTAGATAGTCTTTAGTCGACGACCTTTATTGTTATAAGACTGCGGCGAAAATAAACTATTTGAAAAACTTTTTCATGATTTTCTTTTAGCTTGTGTTGATACTCTTGTTTTTTTATAAGAAGCAATGTGATTTGAAGTGTATGTGGCCACGGCTAGGCGCAGCGTAGGACGTCCACCCACAAGATGAACAGTCGACCTTATGAAGGTCGCTGGGACACGCTGGATGCAGGTCGCATCTAACCGGTACATGTGGAGGTCCAGAGGGGAGGCCTATGTTCAGCAGTGGACGTCTTATAGCTGAGATGATGATGATGATGACGAATGTGATTTGGATGGATAATGTACTATATATCGTCAGTTGTAATATGAATTGATGTAACCACCAAATGACGATTTTTCAGGAGGGCCCAAAAACGAATTTGACATTTATAAATGATGTTGTATCTTTTTAGTTTATTTGTCCTATTGAAATGATGATTATTTTGTTTGTTTTATTTTTGGTAGGTTTATTTGACGCACAGTTACTAACTGCGACCACAGTTGTAGTTCAGGAAATGGCTGGTGGTTACATTAAATATTTAAAAAAAATTTGGAGTTACGTTAATTTGATAATTTAATGAAAATCGTCAAAAGTGGATTTCTTAATTTAGTGTAACTCACAAATTGAAACCAAATTGCTTATGAGCCATACAATACAAATGGCGCTTACAGCATTGACATTTAGGTATAAAAATATGGTGAGTACATTAGGAAGGACATATTTTGTACTTATAAATTAGTACTTACGTTAATACATTGTCTATGATTTTTTGAAACCTTTACATACGTTAATAAAAACGTAGTAACCTAATAAAATGGCAAAGTATTTGTTAACGTATTCGACATTTTTTTCTGAATATCTAAATGTTATATACGCCGTTCGATAGAGCAGGAAATTTGCAGTCGAACGGTATACTTAACTCAATTTCGTCATTTTGGTGTTTACATTAATTCATATTACAACCGACGATATGGTGACATATATACACTAAATATAATATACGGTTCACTTATATAAGACACCGAAGACAATATTCGCTAGGGACATACTTATTTTCTGAACTAATTAAGTAGGTACCATAGTTTCAAATTAGGTACAACAACATATTCAATTTAATTAAGCTACATAAAATCTAATTATAAAGAAACAGTTTGTAGTTTACAAATAAATTGTTGTTTTGAGATAATATAGACGCCACGTCGACCAGTTGTGATCTATTGTGGCAACTCTTTTAATTAACTCATTCATTACTGATTTCCGTTGAGTTCGTAAACCTCATAT